>LPNX010302266.1:1120-293546 GCA_001517045.1 Pseudotsuga menziesii
CGCACAACAGTCAACAAGCTCTGATACCAAATATGATCCATAGGACCTCAACTTTAGTGCATTAAAAGTTTGTTGTAAAAGAATGTGTGCAACAGGTTAATTAATGGAACAACATTAACAGAAATTAAATGCTCAGAACAGGAATGGGAAACCACAACACTGATAGACAGATACAAGGAAGAAAACACAGAAACAGAGTCACAAATAGAAGTTGATAACGGAGTTCACCCCCTCCACTGGGATATGTCTCCGGGTCCCTCTCCAATGGGTACTGATCCAATTAATGGCTTTAAAATGGTACAAATGGTTCTGGCATCAACCTCAGCATTTGCAGAAACAGAATGCTAGACATGAAGTCTTCAAGACTCCTCTTTGGGACTTACAACTTGGAATTCAAAAGATAAAGAAGCCAAACTATAACAGAGAATGGGTCGACTTCTAAATACAAAACAACACTCTGGATAAATTGCAGCAAAAACTCTCCTAATATCCTTTTGTCTCTGTCAAAATTAACTACAGCAAATTGTAAAACAGAAGGCTGAACAGAAAGTATTCAAGACTACTCTCTGGAAATTACAATCGGGTCTTCAAAAGGCAAATAATCCCACATGTAACAGAGAATGGTCGACTTTACACTAACAGCATCTGCAATAATTTTACAGCTAACTTTTTTTCCCGCCTTTGCACTGGTTGAAACAACTGGAATATAAAGCTGCCCCTGTATCGTGGCTAGAATCGAGTTGTTGAAGCGTTCAGTGGGAGGAATTGTTACCGGTTCGACTCGCCAAAACGTTACCAAAGAGTCTGTTCCTGCATCCTCCTGCCAAATTCCAACTCGTTCATCATAACCGACCATTCCATATTCCCCCAACATTACCAACAGGCCGTTCAAACTTATCCAAACGTGGCAACAAAATTGTGCCAACTATGATACCTTCCAAAGCATTACTCATCTGCCAAGACGGAATCAAAGAACCAAAAGAGCGTTACCAATGCGTCTGTTCATTCCCTAAAATGCGGCATCAAGACTATGTACCAAACTGCAAAAATGGTTTTGAGTCAGAAGCTTTAGTCATCGACACGTCCGCCGTTACGGAAGAGGATAAGCAATGGGCACCGATTTTACTTTGATGAACTCTGTCGCAATTGGATGTCGGTTGGTTTTCAAGTCGGAAGCTTTAGTTACTTTGGTTTCCACCGTTGCGGATGGTGCACCACTTCTTTCTCCGATTCCGTTGAGTTATTTCACCGATCTTTTAAGTTTTGGGCTTCCGCAGTTGCGGCTGCCGGAAGCGTTATTCTTTCGATCCAACTTGTGCCCGCCATTGCAGACTACTTATTGCTCCAACTTCTGATCCGCGCTCCGACATCCTTTAAGTTTCCGCCGTTGCGGAAGGGAGATCTCTTCCGACCTCCGTCGTTGCGGAAAGGAGAAGGCTTGGGAGCCCCGCCGTTGCGGAAGGGGAAAGGCTTCTGTCCTCCTATGTTGCGGAAGGAAGATCTCTTTCGACCTCCTCCGTTGCGGAAGGAGATCCTTTTCGACCTCCGATTCGTTAACAGACCGTGAACCAACTACGTGGCCTTTTCACAACGGTTAATGGAAATGTCGCCGAGCTATGAATATCCCGCCAACATTGCAACATATATATATATATATATATTATATCATGGTTTCATTTGGTAATCCCCGTCCAACTTAACATATGGTCTGTGGCATAATGTAACCATTGAACGGGGTTCATGATATATATGCAAAGTCTAGTTTCGGGACATGTGGGCAAGCAACAACCCATTAAGAGCCAACCCATGGGATAAGGTTAAGCTTAGATATGTTTTTTTATCATAGCTAAGAACCATTAAACATCTTGAAATGCATTGACCCCATTTTCAAAGGTGATGAAGTCTTGAGTTTTACCAAACCTGGCTGCCATTGTACCATTTCCTCTTTATCTTGGATCAATATATCTTTAAAGATGAATGACCCCCTGGATCAATATCTCACCCAAAGCGCAATCCCTCCATTGGCATGAATACAGTGTGAAAACTAGAAATAGTTGAGAGAGAGTGCTGCAATAGAAGAATCCACATGATTTCCTGAAGCTTACACCTAAAAATAAGCCTCCATTAAAGCTCCATGAAATACTTGAGTGGCCTCTCCAAACACCAACTTGGATGGGAATCTTTCACCCTCGAAATTGGCTAAGGCAAGAAAACTAGTCATCCACTAGGTCGCACAATTCACAAATGACAATTTCTCAAATGATTAGAAGCCATTATCTTGGTTTCTTCCTTTATTTTATAAACTTATTTAGCCTTCTAAGGTTCCCAATCCATCCAAAAACTCAATCCAAGTCAAATTAGGGTGTGTGCTCATGAATTGACATGTGTCCCCTCTTTCCTAGCCTTCCACCTTCCCCAAATTTGAGTAGGATCCCATTGAGCTTGCCAAACTCACATGAGAGTTCGATTGGATGGTATATTTCAACTTGACATGTCAGATATATCATATGTCATCCTTCATATCTTATTTGTGTCAGGTGTCATAGAATCTTCATCATTGTTGTCATAGAGCTAGGGAATCTAGTCCAAGTGTCTCACTAGCTCCAAAATGACTCTTCATTTCCCATGTAAGTTACCTTTCATCCCAAATTAGACCTATGATTCATATGTCCAAGTGTATTATCCATCTAAATCATCCAAGAACCTTTAGTCTTTTCATGGATTTGAAATTGCAAGAAGAGGATGCCACGCGACACCAATTTTCTAGCTTGTGTGGGCCCCATAGTCTCCATGCTCCATTGCCACTTCAATTTTCTCTTGTATTTATTTAATAAGCTACATTATTGAATATTTATCCCATTATAATTTCTTAACATCATTTATTGTCCCCCTTATTCCAAATCCTAAAGCTTCCAACCCAAACCTAGGAAACCAGTAATTTTCCTCCTTGGCAATTATTTGACCCTTAGCATCAATTTGACAAACTCTCATGAATATGGAAATTGTGATTAGGCCATTGTGACCCAATGCAAAATTTGGGACATGACACCTGATTTAGTTAGGTTCTTACCCTAAGCCCCATACTTTATCTATGTACAAGGTCATAAGGCTCATTACTTTGCTAGTGGGTATTTGTTTAATGTAAAACGATTTCCTTATTTTAAATGTCCTTAAGTGGTTGACCCTCATTAAATGAGACCACAAATAGTTAGAATTGGGCTATTGAAGTATGATATATAGAGTAGTAATATATGTAATGTGGAATCAAGAATTGTCTTTGTACTTAGAGCTAGAGCTCTTGGGGGTTGCCACCTTGAAATACAAGTGAAAATTGCTATGTATTTCATCAAATTTTCCTTCCATTTTATATATTCTCTACAAATTTATGGGTTTAAGCATATTACAAGTGGCATCCGAGCTCTTTCTTGGGTCAAAAGTGAATATTTGTCTAGGGTTTGGCTCTTCAAACAATTAATCTTGCCATTTTCACTCCGATTTTTTTTCTCTACCATATTAGGATATGAATTTCGTATATTACCTAAAATACATAATGATCCATATTGTGTTCTATATTCAACTTCTAAGTCGCTATATTTTTGAAGATATACTGTGTCAAAGTTAAGGAATTTTTTCTTGGGGTTTGGCCCTTTCAAATTAGTCATCTGGACATTTTCACTATAATGTTTTTATAAGGTTTAAGACAATGAAAATTTTAGGGAACATAGTGGATAGAGAAAAGTACATGTGGTAAAACTTTCAACTCTTGGTTCACTATACTTTTTAATATATACTGCTTGGAAGTTAGGGTTTCTGACTAGCCCAAAAACTAGTCCCAAAAAGGTGTCATTGGGAAAACTATTATATCTAGAGAATGCAAGGTCCTAATTGAATGAGACCTATTTCATATGAAATAAGACATACCATAACATATTCAATGGGAATTTCATATTCAAATCCAAAAAATTGGACATGTGACAGGTCGTACACGTTTGATCTCTGGAAAAATTAAAAAATCAACAGATTGTGGGAAAGTTGCAACCATTTCCTCTTGGGACATGATATTTAGGACTGACTTGTGGAATTGTAGAAAATACATATTAAGCTATTGCAGGATGAAGTATCAGACTTAGAGGATTGAAATTACAAATATATCTCAGTTGGAAGGGTTTCCATCAAAACAGTCTCCAAATTATGGCTTTAAAAGAATTGTAGAAGTCTCATCCCTAGGATCTGATAGATCCGACCCATGGTGGAACCTGTTGAAATTTTACCTAGGAAGTGTTTGTACATTCATGCCTTAGGGTGGACAAGGACACTTTAAATGTGGTTCCTAGCATATTTTAAAAGTGAGACTGACTTTATTGAATAAAGTTACTTTTAAAGTGAGTTTGACTCATTAATTATTTAAAAGTGACTTTAATGAAATTAAAAAGGTGGGTGTGTAAGTAATGTCTCACATTAAATATTTAAAAAGTCATTTAATGATTTTTTTAATGAGGAAAGTGAGATGTGATGTTGGACCTAAATCTCATCTAAGTTATTTTTAATCTCGACCTTCGAATTCAAATATGGTGGTTACTCAAACAAAAAGGCTAGGGAAAGGATTGGAGAATTCATTGTTCACATTCCAAAGAGAGATTTTTTTGGAGGGAGGAGAAAGAGAGAAGGGAAAAACCAAAGAGAAAAATCCTTGAATAATTCCAAGAAATTGGAAGAGAAGGAAGGGAACGAATTTCTAGACATTTATACAAGCAAAGTGACACGAATTTCAAAGCATCTGTAGAGCATTTATTGTAGACCATACATGTTTGTATAATAGAAATCGAGGAGGTTGGGCACTGTTTTCTAGGTAGATTATAGGCAATACACACAACATGTTTTTCGAGGCACGCACATCAATTATTGTTGTCAATACAATAGTCCATACATGCACAAATTTTGAGGTAGCATGAAGGCACAAAATTGAGTCCATACAATCACATGCGTGGCACATAAACTGAGGAATTCATACAACAAGCTATTACCACAGCTGTGGCACATTTTTTGAGATGAACATGAGATAAGTATTGCTGTAATTTGTGTTAAATATTGTCTATGAAGAAATAAAACCTCTTTGAAGAATAGGTTTTCCCTTCGGGGTTTTTCCTGCACCATATTGGTCAAAATTATGAGTCTTAAAATTTCATGTGTGTTGACTGAAATATTTTTCTAAGTAAGAAAAGTAGGACTGTCATAAACATTTATGAGTTAAAAAATTTGAAATTATCTCATGTGTTTCAAGTTTACAATTAAAATTTTTAATTTTTATATGAACATGCTTGATGAGGTTTGGGAATTAAACTATATGAAGGGACTGAAACTGAAATCAGGTTGGGTTTACAAAATTTACATGGTATCAGAGTTATGTTGAAGGATGAAAATTAAACTCATAAAACAAATTTCAGACTTGGAGGAATAAGGGTTTTGAGAAGAAGCACGGTTCTTGGACTTATTTGCAGTGATGGATACCGGTATTAAGATAGAGGACATGTTGGATGGGGCAGTAAATTTCAGCCCATAGAAGGATAGAATAATTTTAATACTACGGGATAGGGAACTATGGGACATAGTTAAGATCACTACATCCAATCCAGTGACCCGTCCTATAGATGCAACAACTAAAGTCGTATTTGACAAGAAGGATATAAAGGCCAAAATAATCCTTCTTGATGCATTAAAAGATGATGTGATTCCACATGTATCAGTTAAGGACTATGATCATAAGATGTGGACTGCTTTGACTAACCTTTACCATAGTTCCATTGAAAACCAAAAAGTGGTGTTAAGGGAGAAGTTAAAGAGCATTTAGATGAACAAGGGTGAGAATATGACCGCATACCTCATTAGGATAACACATATTCGTGATGAGGTTGGAGATATTGGCGAGGTGATACAAAGTGTCGATTTGGTACATATAGCATTGAATGGCGTGATGAATCCATGGAATGTATTCATGGATTCAGTGGTTGCTCGTGAGCACATGCCTTCATGGGATCGTCTTTGGGACGATTTCATTCAAGAGGAGAACAAGAGAGGGTATGTAAATGGTAGTACATCTCGCAACAAGGAGGATGAGGAGAATGTGGAATTAGTAGCGAATGGTAAGAAGAAGAAGCTCAAGAAGGTTTCCAAGGGTGGAACCAAGAAACATGATGGTGAGATGAAGGACACGAGCTATAGTGAAATGTTTTTCTTGTCAAATGTTTGAGGATTATGCTAGACAATTCTCAAACAACATGAAGAAGAAACAATAGACAACAACTTCAACAGATATTGATGAGTATGCTTCTAGATTTGAGAGAGAGATTTATCTCTTTTCTAGTGGTTGTAGAGAGAGAGCATCATTCATCACCGACAGGGATATTGAGGGCCATAAGTAGCATTCTATGATAGTTGGGAATTCACTAAGTGCTTCCTCTACTTACTCCACATGGTAACTTGATAGTGGAGCTTTGAGTCACATGAAAAGTGTTCGGGAAATGTTCACCAATATTTGAGAGACATGCTTTGAGTTGGAGGTTGTATTGGGTGATGATACAGTGGTGAGGGCAGTTGTGTGTGGTACAATCCATTTTTACAAGGAGTCCATTGAGCCCATGTTATTGAGGGATGTCTTCTATGTCCCTAGGATGAAGATGAATATTGTTTCAGTTTCCACGATCGAGGACAAATTCCTTCAGGTATATGTCCTAGATGGGAAAGTGTACATATTTCCAAAGCAGAGGGTCCATATGCTTCATATGCAATTGGAGTTAGATGCGAGAAACTGTACAAGATTCTCTTCTAGCCACATCATGCACTGGCACACACATAGAGAAACAATGATTTGTGTGATTTATGACATAGGAGGATGGCCCACATTCATCATTAAACTTTGAGAATACTGAGAGACATGACCATAGGTTTTCCATATTTCAGCAGAGAGTAGAGTGGTGTGTGCAGAGGGTGTGCTTTGGGAAAGTACACCAAGACTACTTTTTCGAGCAGTGATAACATGTTAGAGGGAGTGCTCAATTTAATTCATTTAGAATTTTGTGGCCCCATGTATTCTGTGTCATTGACAGGCTTTGAGTACTGCATCACATTCATCGATGACTTTTCTCAGAAGTACTGGATCTACTTTCTGAGAAGCAAGAAGTCAGAGGAAGTCTTGCTTCAGTTCCAAGAGTTCAAAGATCTTGTGGATAAACAAACATGAAAGAAGATCAAGGTACTAATATCAGATAATGGGGGGGAGAATAATTTCCATGCATTCGATGAGTTTTGCAGATAGGAGGGCATTAGGAGGCAATTGACAGTTCCCTACACTCCACAATAGAATCGAGTTCCTAAAAAGAAGAACAGTGCCATAATGGGTGCAACTAGAGCCATGCTGCATGATTAGAGTATTCTTTTCTTCCTATGGGCAAAGGCATGTAGCACAACTATTTTTGTACAGAACATGAGTCCGCACTGTGACTTGGGGTGCAAAAATACTTAGGAGATTTTCACCAGGAAGAATAATGAAATAAGCCAGTTCCACATTTTTGGATTCCCTACATATTCCCATGTCCCTTTTGAGAAGAGGAAACATTTGGAGGCTATTGGAGAGGGGTATTTTTCTTGGCTATGACAAAATTTTGAATGCTTTCCACATATACCTTCTACCTACACAGAGGAAAGTTGTGGTGAGGATGGAGGTGAGATTTGAGGAGGAGCGAGCCTTTTGAAAGTATCGGGAGTCAGAGGAGGAGAAGCAACATATTAATACTCCACAGGTGACAACATTACAGAGTTCAATGAGTTAGGGAACAAGGTCACAGGTCTCAAGGGTGACTGGGTCACAAGTTATACGTTCATCATATTCAGGGACAATCTATAGGGACTTCTAGTACTAGTAGAGGTTCACTGATCACAGGTTCACAGGTTTCACCCTCATGTGATTTAGACACACATGGTTTAGGTTCAGGTTCATCAGGCACAAGATCTCAGACCATAGGTACTTCTTAAGGGAGACATTCGTTAGATGAGGATGTATAGGAGGGTGTGCCATATGATGCTACTTCCAAGAATAGAAAGACAAGTTGGCTTAAGGATCTTGTGAAGGAAGTATATGAGTCTGTGGGGCCACCTAGGAAGGAGGTAGGAGAGAGTAGGGCACTACATATATTTTCCAGTTACTTGGCACATGTGATCGACTTGCGTGAGTCTGAGCCTTCTACTTATGAGGAGACATCTGCACATCAGGTTTGGAGAGATGCCATGATGGAAGAGTACAATTTCATCGTGAATAATGATGTGTGGGAGGTTTCTCCAAGATCAAAGGGGAATTCAGTTGTAACATGTAAATTTTTCTTCAAAGCTCAAACTAGGGATAAAACAATATATTTAAATTGTTTGCTGAAATAACCACACATGAACTTCTTTACTAGTATGCAGTGGAATATAAATAACTGAGAAACATTCACAACATCACGTCACAATATAAACACTATTTTTTTGGGTATGGAAACCCCCAAAAAAACCCAAGATGGGAAAATCGATGCAGTAATCAGATATGTAATTTTATTATCAAGATATAAAAATGTTACAACCAGCAGGTACAATACACCCATCTTGGAAAACTGAAAAACTCAACGAAATCATTGGATAACCCAGAAGTAACCCCAGCTACTTTGTGCAGCTATACGACCCAACGTCGGTAGTACAACCTGTTGTACGGAAGCTGAATAGATGCCGATGTCAGTAGTACGGATACGTATGGAACATTGCGTCAGAAGTACGACCCTCTTGTTGGCTGATGTGTTGCTCCTCTTTGTGATTTGTACGGTCTCGATCTGTACTAGTGAACCTGTCGTGTAATTGCTCCTCTGTCTTTTCTGCAAAATCATCCATCTGAATTTGACCTGTTTATATCTTGTCTGTGTACATGTTCTCTCCACCAAATCTCCTTTTAAATTTATTGGCCAAGCAAAAACATTAACCCTCACTATTTATCTACGGATGAGATCCTCCGGTGAGAATCAATGACCAAGATTAGATTAGCCATTCACTTAAATATTTCACTTTTCACTTTAATAAAGTGATTCCATTAAATTCAAAATCAAATTAGAATCATTAAAGTATTTTACTAAGTCAAAACTTAGGAAAATCACTTTAATAGATTTATCTTCCAGTTTAATGTCTCTCTAGCATGCAAGGACACATGCAATGCTAGAAGACATTCCTTATTGCTGCTTTCTAATACCCCCTCTCAACGAGGAAGAGATTCTGCAACAACCCCAACTTATCCTTGAACTTCACAAAACTGTGTTTGCAAAGTGCCTTGGTGAAATTATACGCCGCATGTTCATCTGTCTATAAGTACTCCAATCGATTGGTTCATCTCTGAACACAATCTCTCAAGAAGTGGTACCTGATGTCTATGTGTTTGTTGCGATCATGGAACACTAGATTTTCAGATAGCGTGATGCCACTCTGATTGTCACAGTGAACTACTATAGCTTCTATCTCATACTCAAACAACCCTGAAAGTAACTTCCTTAGCCACATACCCTCCATGGCCTCCTTCTACACATCATGTTGTGAAACCTCCTCGAACTTGGAAGGTTAAGAGTTTATCAACTCTGTAATGAGTGCCATATAACTTAGTCTCATTGGTGCTTTTATCCGTCTCATGGAGCTCTGTGGAGGACCCACCTTCCTAGAATCTTGTACTGTGGACCGTAACCACTTATGCCTTGGCCTAGTGTCCACCCACTACGGCTGCTGGATATCCGTCTCCTGCTGCAGCTCATTCTCCAAGTCAATGACTGAAGGATCTAGTCCAGTTGACTCCCTCTGACTACCAGAACCTGTGCCTTGTGTCTGTACCTGTACCTGTACCTTTGGATCCTCCAACTTGACCCCCAAATTATGTGCTAGCTACTGCTCTGTTGGTAAGTCCATATATTTCCACAAGGCACTGTCCTCATCAAATTAGAAATTTCTGCTCACAATGATCCTCTTGCGAGCATGTATGTATACTTTGTATGCCTTCGAAGTCTTGATGTATCCAACAAGTAACCCCTTCTCTCCAGAAGGGTCCAACTTATTCCTAGTTCCAACATGAACATGACAATAACATACACTCCCAAATATGTGAATGTGACTCACATCTGGCTGAGTTCATGCGAAAAACTCCTCGGCTACATTCCTCCCCAAAGTTGTGCGAGGACACCTATTCTGAATGTATACTGTAGTATTGTATGCCTCGTCCCAAAGGAATAGTGGTAATCCCTGATCAAAGAGCATGGACTTAACTACTCCTACCATAGTCCTTTTGTTTCTCTCTGCCATTCAATCATGCTGTGGGTATGAGGCACAATGTGCTCAGTCTTTATCCCCTCTACCGAACAATACTCCAAGAACTAATTGGAGGCGTACTCTCCCCCACTGTCCATTCTCAAAACAAAGATATTCCTTCCTGTCTCATTCTCAACGAGAGTCTTAAAATCCTGAAACCTCTCAAATACCTCTGACTTGGCCTTCAAGAAATAGATCCAGGTCTTCCTGGAATATTCATCAATGAAGGTCATGCAGTAACTGTAACCACTGAAAGAATGGACACTCATAGGTCCGCAAACATCTGAATGCACTAATTTTAAGGGATCCTTAGACTTGTGCTCACTCCATGGGAAAGGATTCTTGATGTTCTTCCCCAACACACAACCCTTGCAATGGTTATGCTTCTATTCCTGTACCCAAGGAACTCCAATGAAATCCTGTCTCAAGTGCCTCAGTGTTCCATGGTGTAGGTGTGCTATCCTCTGTGTGAAAACTCACCCTGAATGTTGTTGCTACTGACTAGAGCCTTTTCATGTTCAAAGTGTAGTATAAACACCTTCCCGTTCCTGATCCCAATCACCCAATCCAAGCTCCTATCTGACCCCTTGGTCCTGATATACACTCTATGGTCTCATAATTTCAACTAAAATCCATTGTCCTCTAGAGTGGAAACTGATATGAGGCTCTTGGTCAAACCCATAACAATAGCACATCAACAAAACTAAGGGGTTTGGCAGACTCCCTTTGAAATGAAACAATTCCAACTCCTTGCATCTGATAATGCGCATCATCACCCAACTCAACGTGGATACGTGTTCCACCCTCCTATAAGTCCTTGGAGAATATCTTCTGTCCAGTCATATGAATAGATGCTCCATTGTTGATGTACCAAATACTTCTACCTGTGGTGCTTTCCATGCAAGGTATCAAGAAAAAATCCTCATCGAAGTTCCTGGTAAAATCCTCCACCTCTGCAGATCTGCCCATCTGAGTGTTTCTCTTCTTCTTCCTATATGGGCACTAGGAGGCAAAGTGTCCCTTCTTGTGGAAGATAAAACACTTGACTTTTGACATGTCAAGGTTCTTCTTACCACCCTTCTTCCTCTTTTCCTTACCCTTGCTCTTCCCTGTTAGGGCTAGAGCCTCCTCATCCACAATCTATGGTGCATTGCTTGATGAGGCTGATCCTTGACCCATGTGGGTCTCCTCCTACACAAAGTCATCCCATAGTCTCTTCCAAACAGGGAGATTCTCCCTAGCCACAACACCCTTTACAAAGGTGTCCCATGGCTTAGAGAATCCATTGAGGGCTATACGAACTAGATCCCCATCCTCAATCTTAAAGCCAACATCTCCAAGATCATTCATGATATGTGTGAGCATTGTGAGATAAGGTACCACTCCTTCCCCCATGGACATCTTGGTGATGCACATCCTCTCTTGTAGAACCATCTTCCGGTTTTCAGTCTTGCTATGGTACAGACTTTCCAAAGTCGTCCACATATTTGATGCGGTATTCTTCCTAGAAAGGTGAGGGACTATGTGGTCCTTCACCCTATCCAAGATCATCAACATGGATCTGGAATCAATATTCTTCCAAGATATCAAATCTATCGGATCTCTCAGGTGTAACCTTCTTGGAGTCAATGTGCTCCTCTGCATCACTGACATCCATGATCCTTGTGATCCTTTCTTTCCGTGTAGGAAAGTTCTGAGCACCCTGGAGTCTATCCTCAACTCTCAACTGCACGACCAGACTGAAGTGTACCTGTCAAAACCTAGATCTGCAATCTAGGTTTGTGTCTTCAAATAGATCTTCCCTCGATCTATCATTGTTGTTGAAAAACCCTCAAATTTAGCTCACCAGTACTCTGATAATATGTAAATTTTGCTTCAAATCTCAAACTAAGGCTAAATCAATATATTTAAATTGTTTACTGAAATAACCACACATGAACTTCTTTACTAGTATGCAGCGAAATATAATTAACTTAGAAACATTGACAACATCATATCACAATATAGACACTATTGTTTTGGGTATGGAAACCCCCGGAAAAACCTAATATGGGAAAAATGCTGCAACAACCATATATGTAAGTTTATTATCAAGATATGGAACTTTTACAACCAACATGTAAAATACACCCAACTTGGAAAACTGAAAACCTCAGCAAAGTCATTAGACAACCCAACAACAACCCCAACTACTGTGTGCAGCTATACGACCCAGGTTTACGACCCTACGTAAGAAGTATGGACTGCTGTACGGAAGCCATACATATGTTGATGTCAGCAGTACCTATTCGTACAAAACCCAGCGTCAACAGTACGCCCCTATTGATGGCTGATGTGCTGCTCCTTTGTGCGATCTGTATGGTCTCGGTATGGACTGGTGAACCTATTGTGAAACTGCTCCTCTGTCTTTTTTGTAAACTCCTCTATTTGACTTCTCCCTGTCTGTATCCTTTCTGTGTATGTGTCCTCTCCACCAAATCTCCTTTTAACTTTATCATCTAAGAAAAAACCCTAACCCTCACTATGGATCTATGGATGAGATCCTCCAATGAGAACCAATGGCCAAGATTAGATTATCCATTCACTTAAATATTCCACTTTTCACTTTATTAAAGTGATTCCATTAAAATCAAAATCAAATTATAATAATTAAAGTATTTCCTAAGTCAAAACTTAGGAAAATCACTTTAATAGATTTAGCTTCCGGTTTAATGTCTCTGTAGCATGCAAGGACACATGCAATGCTAGAATACCTTCCTTGTTGCTTTTTTCTAACATGACATCCAAGTGGCTCTATAAAATCAAGCATGCTGCAGATGGCATCATCGCGACGTACAAATCTCGGTTTGTAGCACGTCGGTTTTCACAGGTAGATGGAGTTGATTATGATAAGACCTTTGCACAGGTTGGTAGATTTTCTTTGATTAGAGCAATGATCTCCATTGTTGCAGAGATGGGTTAGAGGATTCATCATATGGATGTAAAGACCTATTTCCTCAGTAGTCTTCTACAAGAGGAGGTATATTTGGACCAACCAAAGGGATTTGAGATTTATGAGAGAGAGTCTCATGTATGCAGGCTCAAAAAAGGCCTTGTATGGTTTGAATCAAGCCCCTCGTGCTTGGTACTCGAGGATTGATTCATATCTGATTTCTATTGGGTTTCAGAAGAGTGAGGCTGATCCAAACCTATACTTCATTGTGTTTGGAGGTGATCCGCTCATTCTTTAGCTATATGTTGATGATTTGTTCATTACAGGAGGAGAGCACTTGATTGAAGCATGTAAGAAATATCTTGCTTCAGAGTTTGAATGATAGACCTTGGGTTGATGCATTACTATTTAGGCATGGAGGTGTGGCAAGAGGGTGGAAATGCTTTCTTGGGGATAGGAATATATGTTGTAGATGTTCTGAAGAGATTTCAGGTGGAGGAGTGCAGGATCATGCCCACACCCATGATCACCAAATGGAAGAATCTTCATGCTTCCAAGGGAAAGTTGACGGATCTTACTTTGTTTCGTCAGCTTATTGGTTCATTGATGTATTTGGTCAACAACATATGAGATATGCGTTTTTCGATGAACACTCTTAGCCAGTTCATGGTGGATCCTAGGAGAGTGCACTGGACAGTTGCAAAACACATTTTGAGATACCTTGCTGGGATTGTAGATTATGGTTTGGACTATAGGAGGTCATGTTGAGTGGGATTGGTTGGTTTAACGGATTCGGATTGGGTAGGAAGTGCTTCAGATCGTAAGAGCACTTCCAATTGTTCCTTCAGTTTGGGCTCACCAGTTGTGTCGTGGTTCAGTCGAAAGAAAAAAACAGTTGCTTTGAGTTTTGCAGAGGCCAAGTACATGAAAACCAGTCAGGCTAGTTGCGAAGAATTGTGGCCTCACACATTGATGGTAGACTTATTTGGTCTGGAGCTCAGGCCTACTATTATTAATTGTGACAATCAGAATTGCATCAGGCTCTCTGAGAATTCAGTGTTTCATGACAGGTCAAAGCATATTGAGATCATATACCACTTCATCAGAGACTATGTTTAGAGAGGAGCTTTAGAGTTGCAGTACATTTCTATTGATGAGTAGGTAGCATCCATTCTCACGAAGTATTTGGAAAGAGGAAATCATATTCATTTCAGAGACAATATGGGGGTGGTGAAAAACACCTTCCTCGGTAAGAGGGAGTGTTGAAATTTTACCTAGGAAGTGTTTGTCCATTCATGCCTTGGGGTGGACAAGGACACTTTAAATGTGGTCCCTAGCATAATGTAAAAGTGAGAATGAATTTATTTAATAAAGTGACTTTTAAAGTGAGTTTGAGTCATTAATTATTTAAAAGTGACTTTAATGAAATTAAAAAGGTGGGTGTCTAAGTAATGTCTCACATTAAATATTTAAAGTCATTTAATGATTTTTTTAATGAGAAAAGTGAGATGTGATCTTGGCCCTAGATCTCATCTATGTTATTTTTAATATTGACCATTGAATTAAAAGATGGTGGTTACTCAAAAAAAAAAGGCTAGGTAAAGGTTTGGAGAATTCATTGTTCACATTCCAAAGAGAGTTTTTGGAGAGAGGAGGATTAAGAGAGAAGAGAAAAACCAGAGAGAAAAAACCCCTGCACAAATTCGAAGAAACTGGAAGATAATGAAGGGCACACATTTATTGACATTTATACTAGTAAAGTGGCATGAATTTCAAGGAATGCGTACAACATTTATTACAATATTGAATGCAGACGGTACAAGTCCATACAACACAGAAATCAAGGAGGTTGGGCGCTATTTTCGAGGTAGCTTACAGGAATCTTGTACAACACATTTTTTGAGGCATGTATATCAATAAATGTTGTTCGTACAACCGTTCGTACAGTAATAAATTTCGAGGAAGCATGAAGGCACAAAAATTAAGGCCATACAGTCACATGTGTGACACATAAATTGAAGAATTCGTACAACATGCTATTAGAAGAGTTGTGGCACATTTTTTGAGATGAAAATGAGATAAGTACTACTATAATTTGTTGATAAAAATTGTCTCTATAGAAATAAAATATCTCCGAAAAAATAAAATACCTCTGAAGAACAGTTTTCCCTTTGGGGTTTGTCGTAGACCATTTTGGTTAAAATTCCAAGTCTTGAAATTTCATGTGTGTTGACTGGAATATTTTTTTGAGTAAGAAAAGTAGGGTTGTCATAAAAATTTTTTGAGTTGAAAAAGTTGAAATTATTTGATGTGTTTCAAGTTTACAGTTAAATTTTTTAATTTTTATATGAACATGCATGACGAGTTTTAGGAATTAAACCATATGCAGTGACTGAAACTGAAACCAGGTTGGGGTTACAAAATTACAAAACCCTATATTCCACCTCACACCAACACCCCTCTAAAAAATATGGACACCCATTATACTATTGAAATGTTGGATAACCTAGAATCTCAATACATAGAAATTAGTAAACATACTCAACATCTTGAATAGACCATCAACAACTAGGATCAAACATGGGAAAAAAAGTTGGATACAAAATTACTTTGTTGGGAAAAGAAGTTGGATGGAATTTGACAAATGTTATAGTTAGTGCCACAAATGTAGAAGAACATGGAAATTTACAACATGGTGAGCCACACCATGAAGGAACTTATCAGTGTATAATTTTTAGCCAACATCAACCTGCATTTGATCCTCATAGTCACACACCACACTCTACTATGGACAAATAGACATGGAATCATTTGCCTAAAGTAGACTTAAACACGTTTGATGGTTCTAACCCATCAGGATGGGTTAGTCAAGTGGAACACTACTTTTCTCTTCATGGTACTACAAATGACAAGATGAAACATAAGTTTGGGGAGGGGGGTTGGCATAAAAAGTCCAGAAAATATGGCAATGGTGGGAGTGGGATAAAAAGTCCTATGTGTGATACATTTCTTGGAGTTTATTTATTAAAGTTCTTCATGACTTTTATGAGTGAGATACTCATTATTTGGGATGGCTTACCAAGTTACACCAAATAGGCTCGGTCGTAGAATTTATTTTTGGATTTGAGAAATTATCCATTGCACAAAGAACTTCATAGGTTCTTTCTATAAAGAATGTTTCCTTAGTAGCTTCAAGGAGGAAGTTCAAGAAAAAGTTAGAATGCAACAACTTGATACATGGTTATAGGCAACTCATAGGGCTTTATAAACAAAGATGATGATCAATGTGCATACAAAGAAACCACCATTCATCCCCCCAATCAAGCTCTATGTAGGTAAATTACTCAAGAACAATTCATTCTTCTCCCTTGAAAGTACACAATTTATCTCTAATAGAAATGGGAGAACAAAAAAGGTGGGAAATTTGGTATAATTGTGATGAAAAGTATGCACCAAGTTATAAATGTAAAGAACATAAGTTATTGCAAATTGATGTGAGTGCTCCTACCCATTTTGAAGACAACATTGTGAAAGATACACCTAAGTTTGAATATGTTTACATAACACCCTTTATGCAAGAAGAGTTGAAGCCCGAAGTTAATCAAGAAGAACCACTCATCTCTCTTCTTGCTTTATCTATCATTTCATCCCCAAAAACTTTAAAACTTTCGGGTTACATCAAACACCACAAAGTGGTAGTTTTGGTTGATAGTGGAAGCACCCACAACTTTATTAACAAGAGAGTGGATGAATAACTCCATTGTTATGTACACCCATTTCCCAATTTTCAAATTATAACAACCAATGGTGGGATGATGAAATGTGGATAGTTTTGTGGAAATGTGAAACTTTAATTGGGTGACTATAATCTCAAAACTCATATGTTGTCCATAGATATGGGTTATTATGATATATTTTTAGGGGCGTAATTACTACATAGGTTGGGTCCAATGACAATGGAATTCAAGGAATTATACTTAAGTTTTACCTAAGGCTATCATACTCACACCCTTAAAGGCCTCCAGGTAGGATCCTCAAAAATTATAATTTCTTGTCGAATGGAAACATTATTGAAGAAAGGCCACTCTGGAATTATTGCTCAATTCCATGCTATCAAGGCTCTAGATAACATTGCACCAGAAATACAACCTGGTTTATAGAAGGTTTTGAACAAACAACAATAGGTCTTTGAGACATCGAAGGGTTTACCCCCATCTAGAGGCGAGCATGATCATGATATTCCCATGATTCTAAGAAGTCAACCACCAAATGTACGACCATATAGGAAAATATTTTAATAAAAGAATGAAATTGAAAATATCATCCAGGAGATATTGGAGGCAGGATCCATTCATCCCAAATTTATCCCATATTCATCTAGTAAGAAGTTGCGTGACAATAATTTGGGGAATTCCAATTACGAGAAAGAAATGATGGCCATCCTACATACATTTGAAACATGGAGACCATATCTCATAGGATGACTCTTATAGATAAAAAATATCACTACATCCTAATGTGTTTATTGGAGCAAAGGTTTCCATCCCCATAACAATAGAAATGGGTCACCAAAATGCTTGGCTATGATTATGAGATCATATACAAGAAGATAAACAACAATGTTGTGGTAGGTTCCTTGTCACAGAAACATGAGGAAGAAGGACCAATGTTTTCCTT
Organism: Pseudotsuga menziesii; assembly: GCA_001517045.1. Taxonomy (NCBI): domain Eukaryota; kingdom Viridiplantae; phylum Streptophyta; class Pinopsida; order Pinales; family Pinaceae; genus Pseudotsuga; species Pseudotsuga menziesii. The sequence continues at coordinate 19,092 of LPNX010302266.1, forward strand.
ATCCTCTCTACTACCTGAATGGTTAGAGGAAGTACGACAAGGTTGGATAACTATTTACACTGCATCTCAGCTCATTAAGCACCTCTAGGAGGATCCCAACCCTTCCTAAGGTTACACTTGGTATCAATTTATATTGTGATATGCATGCCACTTGAGATTTCAAAAAATGTATGGACATTCCATGCTACATGAAATTGATTATTTGCTTCATAACCATGATGTGACTCTTTGCACACACAAGGAACATTTGGAAATGGCCCAACATCGCATGAAGGAACAAGCAAACCAAAACCACTTAGAGCATTCATTTGTAAAAGGTGACCAGGTGTTCCTTCAACTCCAACATTATAAGCAAACCTATCTCAAAATTAAATCTCATCAGAAGCTTACACCAAAGTTTTACGACCCATATCATATTTCTCAATGCATTGGTCAGGGGGCCTACAAAATAGCACTATCAGTATAGTCCAAGATCCACCCATTATTTCATATCTCTTGTTTGAATAAGGTATTGGGTTAGAATTATTAAGTTCAAAATAACTTACCTAAGTCTATGATTAAGGATCCATTTGTCTCCAACTAAAATCCGTTTTGGACAGTAGGGAGTGCCAACTACATCCACAAACTATTTGTGAAGTTTTGATTTAGTGGAAGGATACCACACCAAAAGAAGCTACTTGAGAATGATTAATAATTTTGTAGCGGTTTTTGCATCTCCAACATTGAGGACAATGCTACTTTTAAAGGGGCATGAAATGTTAGGGTCTTACCCTAAAACCCCTGCTTTATCTATGTACAAGGTCATAAGGCCCATTAGTTAGTTAGTAGGTAGTTGTTTAATGTAAAAGGGCCTTCCTTATTTATTAAAGGTCCTTAGGTGGTCGACCCTCATTAATAGAGGGACCACAAGTCGTTATAATTGGGCTATTGAAGTACTATACTGTCACATCCCTGGTCACCTTGGTAGCCTTTTTAAGGTGACAGGGAATCCTTATAAATGGCACGAATTCCAAATTTTATTGCCCGATACCATTTTATCACATTTATGTTTGAACGAATGATACCAATAGCGCAAAAACGTAAGCATCCTAGGATAAACTACATAAACCTCCATTAATATGAGTTAATCAGTGCTTTTCTTGGCCTAATAAACAAATTCAATGGTTATAATTTATTTCGACTACTAGATCCATGATCCCGACTGTCCAATTCCCTTTTTTTGAGATTCTGACATCAGTACATCAGAAGTCGAAACTTAGAACATCACAACTATTCCCAACACTTCAATCCCCGACTTTCCAACTTCGACATTTTTGATGTTGGGATTTCGAAAGGAGGGACCTAAAACAAGTGCCAACCAATACCTACCGAGATGTTGACTCTGGTGTTTCTGGTGACGGGATTTGGAAGTCGGGATTGAAATATAGGTCCTTCACCAAATCCACTAGACCTCTCAAATCCACTGTTCCCGATATCAAGATTCAAAATTTGGGACCACCAAATTGAACCCTCCACCACACCTTCGATGCTGATTTCATTGTCAACCTACCAATCGGGATATGGGAGTCAGAACGTGACCACGATGGTGCTACCCAGTTTTGATTGTTGACTTCGCAGTCGTGATTCCAGGCCCTCTTGTATGCAGTCTTTAGCTGGACTGTCACGCGATTTAGACGGTTCTAAGTTTAGCATAACCACTAAATCTAACCAACCCAGCCAATGGTCCCTCTAGATCTCAACGTAGAGCGGACTTCAAACCTTTGATGAAATGGATCTCATAAGAATTCCACGTCCAACCTCTACTATTAATTCCCCAGCTAGTTGAATCAGTGAATCATTTAAGACTGTTAGATCTTGATCCACCCTGATCGACGGTGGATTCCAAATACTATAGAGCATATTACATTAAAATTACGCATCCAACCTATGGTGTTAACCACCTTACTAGTTGAATCAATGGAATGACTGACAACCGTTGGATTTGACTTTCCTCAGATCGACAATGGAATTCAAACAAAGTGAAGCGGATTTGATAGATATTCTGCATCCATTTAGATTTACGAAACTCGTGCAAGTTCTCCTAGTGGAATCGCTGACAGTCGTAGATCTATTTCAATGATCAACCTCGTTCTTTGATCTTAATCCTCTTTGCAATGATTACTTCAAATTTCGCATCCCAATGCCTTTTTATCCTCCTCGCTCTTTCAATCGACGAAATTCCTTCTGGCCATTGATCTTCGCACCTTCAGATCTCCACCACAAGATCCTCAAGCATATGAATGAGGAATATCACCTTATCTCGTTCGTAATTCTAAGTTGCAAATTTTTTTCTCAGCCGTAGATCTGGTTCTACCACAATCTCAACCATCTAAGCTTGTAGAGACTTAGACCTTGTTTATCATTGACCCTTGCAGTGAATGATCGTTGATCCAGAAACTTGCAACGTGAGGTTATTCTGAAACATATTCCATTCATGAAATCTCAATGATTTAATTGATTAATTCATGCTCTCTCTTTCATGCCAATTGATCAGAGAATCGATCAACCGATCTCTATTTCTCTCGCTCTTAGAAGCCCTAATTCACATAGAGGCTTATCAACTATTAACAGAGAATTAATAAAGAATTAATTTCATGAAACCACATAGTCAGACATATTTATAATTACACATAGAGATATGCCAAAATAGGTTTTTTCATTCCCTCAATGAAACTATACATACAATTTTTTCTCAGAACGTGTGTTTTGATCTCCTTAGGCCTGATACATATTTAATTGGCCTCTTCTCTGATTCCTACAGGCCCTACTAAACTTTGTATCTTTGTTTCTACTACTCATATCCTCTCTATATTCTCTTCTTCTGTCTATCTATGCCTTGTAGGCTTACATATTTATACAGAACATGATTTATGAACCATTCTGGTTTAGATCCTCAATATACTCAACAACATGCTAACCTATTCTATGAATCACAACCATTAATTTAGGACTTTGTTGCATGATTCATCACTCACCTAGTGACGCAACCAATGGCTCACCATCTATCTAGAATCACATAAAAACATAGGTTTATTTATAGTGTGATAGTTCAAATACCATCAATTCAGAATTGAAGATCCCTTCTAGGCCTGATCAAACATTGAGCTTATAGTTTGAATGGAGTGCAGGATTCTCCTACATCAGACTCCTTAGGAATAAAGAAATATGACCTCCTAGTCATAACCTTCCACATTCAGTATGCCTGGATTTGAAACCTTGTTCTGTAGTTGATCATCCATATCATCATGTTGTTATGTCTTTGTCATCTTCAGTTCTCCTGGTTTCCAAATTTTTTGTTGCAATGCTCCACTAGATTTGCTTTTGCAATATTTTTCTTCCATTTGTCTTCTGTTATTGTCTTGTCTATTTGATTTGCTAATGTAAATATTCATTCTTTCTTCATGTCTTCTCTGAGACATTTTCACCATCAACATTCTTAGTTCTTTAATCTCGATGTCTAGTATACCGTTTGGCTGGTACACTTGCATCTTCTTTTTTCTAAAATTGTTGCTGGTCATGACTTGCTGTATCCTCATGTCTTTAGGATATCTCCTCTCATCCGCAATCATACCCCAACTATAAGGTGTTCCAAGATGCTTCATACAACTATGCTGGTATGCCATTTCCATTGACTGTTGTATATCATTATAAGACAATTTAATGCCTTCCCATCTTCTCCTCTTCAATGCTGTCACTAAAAATTTCTATGCTTGCATACACTAAGCAGTCATCTTTATCAACCCTTGGATTGATCAACCAATATTCCAACATTTCTAACTCTTCATCATAGTTTCTGAGGTTAGAAATTTTTTCTTTGTCTCCATTAGACAACTTTGCACCAACAAATTCCTCTAAGTACTGATCACCCTTTTGAGACAATAAGGTATCTTCTTTTATCTCTAGGACAAACTCACAAGGTTCATCACATGTTATTCCTGCAGATATATGCAATTCATTAATTTCAAAAATATGAATTTTTTTATCTCCCGTTGACCCTCTTATCAACATATTCTTTTGCTGATCTGAACTCTCCCAAGAGTTCACGAGACTTTCAGCTATTCCCTCTCTTGAAACATCTTTTTCTAAGATTATTTTATGTTCTTCTTCACAATAATGAACATATTCTTCTGTCAATGGTCCAATTTTGATCTTTCCTTTCTTCCTCAAAGCATTCATCCTATGCTTCACAACCTGCATAGACACACCATCTAAGTGTTCTTCAATACCAGTAGTCATACACCAATAATTAGTTTTAAAAACATGAGACTCTAAAGTACCTGTTGATATTTTCTCTAGAATCCTCCTATTGTGTTGCTTTGAACACAACATCAATCTTTCACCAACACCTATTTATACAATAGTATGATATATAAGTTGTATACAATCTTCATATGGCACCCTTTCATCTTTTATTACAACAGAATCATGTTTTGCTGTCATATATATTTTTTCCTCAGACTCTATGACAGTCCAAGCTGACTGTTCAACTTTTTCCTTCATCGGAATGTAATTCTGATTTTGCCATGTAGAAATGTCTTTGCACATTTCTTTTTCTTCATTCATCTTCAGATCATCTTCAATTGACTGTGTTCATCCATCAAGCAACTCATCAATGAGTTCCTTTTGCTGCAATACTTCAAACCTTTCCTAATTTTAGAGAATTTCTTCATCATATATGAATTCACCAAGTTTTAAGCCAGTTTCAAAAGACTGCCTATGATCTGCAACAAAAACTGTAATCACAAAAAAATCACCAGTCTAAAAAACATAAGACCTTTTGGTCTCATTCGGCCTCACACTCATCTCCTCCATAAGTTGATTTGTACTCCTTACATAATTCATGAGACTTTCTATTGGTCTCTCTTTTTCTGCTTCATCATCCTCTCCAAGCAAAGGACCCTATTCAGGTTCACAATATGAAACCTCCATCTCAGATTCAACTTCTCTGAGTTATTTCTTCAATCCACCAAACATCTTTTGATGTAGCTTCTCCTGTAGTGAATTCCATCTCACCTTTTTTTCATAATCCAACCACACCTTTGGTTCTCTTCTTCAGCATATGCTTGCATATTCTTCTCAAAGCACAAAATGTCTCTTAATAACTCTAGCAATTCTCTGTTACATTCTTCTCGAATCTCTTTCTTCTTTCTTCTGCTATGGATTTTCTCTGAACCCCCGCAATGACCTTCAATAGTCATTGTTTCTATCTCCTTCTCCTATTTTGTGAACTTCATCCTATTCACTTGTGTACTGTAACTAAGCCTTCACCTTCAACAAGTCTCCATACTTGTCTGCTATACCTAAACAAGCTATCTCTCCTTGAGCTTGTCCTTTTGGTATCTTTGTTCCTCTCACTAGAACCTTTTGAGGATATCCTTTGCTCTCCTTGGATTCTATAGGTCCACTCCTCCTTTGAGGACATGTACTGATCTTGTTTTTTCCAACCTCTATTGGATTTTTGGGTCCTACCACTGCTTCCTCTTTCCTCTAAGAGTTCACAAACTCTTTATAAAGAATACATTTATCCTTGATATATATCCTCTAGCTGTCACTTGCTTCTATCAATTTCCTCTTCTCAAGAAATTCTATGTTCTTTGATGCTGTCAAATCTTTCCTAATAATTCATATAACCAGAGTCAAAATACAAACATCAACCAATCCGTGCCTTCAGAATTTTCACTTGTACAGTTGGCTGAAAATATCTCCATTTCTATCTTCAAAATATCTTCTTCTTTAGGAACAACTTGTTCTCTCACAGTTATCCAAGATACCTATTATCTGCAACATGAAATTTGTATCACCAGAATCAACATCAACATCACATTAATTTCCTATAAGATATGTACTAAAATATTATCATTCTTCTTCATCAAGAAAAACTTTATTCTTGAGCACAACTCTCCCAGTTGTTACTGTTGCAATCTTTCGTTGCTACCAACAATATGTCATCAATAATCAATTATCATAAAATGATAATCTCATAGCTTCCAATATTCTCTTCTTGATCTTTTTCATATGTTCATCTACACTCTCCTGTGGCTAACATCAATTTTAGCCACACATCCTCTGTCTGCAATTTAAATTAATTCTGAATGCTCTCACCTAACTAACCCTCTCAACACAATTGTTAGTCTTCAACTTTAAAATGAATTGGAAATCAGAATTTTTTTTACCTCTTGGCTCTAAAAATCATTATGCAGAATCCTTGTTCTACTCTGATACCAAACTTGATGCCATACCCTTTTGTATGTAGCATTTAGCTGGATTGTCACACGATTTAGACGGTTCTAAATTTAACATAATCTCTAAATCTAACCAACTAGACCAATGGTCCCTCCATCTCTCAAAAAAGAGCAGATTTCAAACCTTCGATGAACTGGATCTCATAAGAATTCTGCGTCCAGCCTCTTCTTTTAATTCCCGTGGTAGTTGAATCACCAGAATCGTTTAAGACCGTTACATCTTGATCCACCCTGATCGACGGTGGAGTCCAAATACTATAGAGTGGATTACATTAAAATTCCACATCCAACCTCTACTGTTAACCACCTTACTAGTTGAATAAGTGGAATGAACGACAACCGTTGGATCTGACTTTCCTCAGATCGACGGTGGACTTCAAACAAAGTGAAGCGTATTTGATAGAAATTCCACATCCATTGAGATTTATGAAACTAACACAAGTTCTCCTAGTGGAATCGCTAACGGCTGTAGATCTATTTCAGCGATCAACCTCATCTGTTGATCTTAATGCTCTTTGCAACGATTACTTTCAAATTTTGCAACCCAACGAATTTTAATCCTCCTCACTCTTTCAACCAACAGAATTCCTTCTAGTCGTTGATATTCACACTTTCATATCTCCACCACAAGATACTCAAGCATATGAATGAGGAATATTAGCTTATGACGTTCACAATTCTGACTTGCGAAATTTCTCCTCAGCCGTAGGTCTGGTTCTACCATGATCTCAACCATCCAAGCCTGCATAGGCTTAGACCTTGTTTATCACCGATCCTTGCAGTGATCGATCATTGATCCAGAAACCTGCAACGAGGTTATTCTGAAACATATCCCATTCATGAAATCTCAATGATCTAATTGATTAATTCATTCTCTCTCTTTCATGCCGATTGATCAGAGAATCGATCAATCGATCTTTGTTTTCTCTCCCTCTCATAAGCCCTAATTCACACACATGATTATTAACTATTAACATAGATTTAATTAAGCATTCATTTCATGAAACCACACATTCAGAAAGAGTTATAATTACACACAGAGATATGCCAAAATAGGATTTTTCGTTCACTCAATGAAACTGTACATACAAATTTGTCTCAGAACTTGTGTTCTGATCTCCTTAGGCCTGATACATCTTTAATTGGCCTCTTCTACGATTCATACATGCCCTACTGACCTTTGTATCTCTGTCTCTACTAATCCTATCCTCTCTATCTTCTCTTCTTCTATCTCTCTATGCCTCTTAGGCTTACATATTTAAACACAATAGGATTTATGAATCATTCTGGTTCAGATCCTCAATATACTCAACACCATGCTGACCTATCCTATGACTCGCTACTATTAATTTAGGACTTTTTTACATGATTCATTACTCACCTAGTGACTCAACCAATGAATCACCATCTATCTAGAATCACATAAAAACATAGGTTTATTTACAGTGTGATATTTCAAATACCATCAATTCAGAATTGAAGACCCCTTCTAGGACTAATCAAATATTGAGATTATAGTTTTAATGGAGAGCAGGATGCTCTTGCATCAAGTTGGCACTACGACGTTGACGCGTTATCCTACAACTAACCTTTTCACACTTAGACATAACCCATTTTCCGTCGGCTTTGCACTGGGAATTTGTCCATGAAACTCTGTAGAATTATTCCACTCTGCAAGATTAACATTTAGTTTTCTTTTGGAACACGACTAAGGAATTGATTCAAGTCTCCAATATCCCTGTTAGATCTACATAGGACTTCTAAAACATATGCAAACACAATATAAACATTCACCATTGGAAATACACCAAATTACAAGGGCATTCATGCATTAACTAGTTTATTACAATAGGAACAAAAAAACAATAACTCAGACATAGATGTAACTCATTCCCCAACAATGAACAACATTCTATTGCCTAATTCAAGTCATCATATCATTCAATTCCACAGGAATAAACAACCATTGATTACATGGAAATTATGAACATTTATAAACAACACACACTTATCTTTTCAATAGCAAATCACCCAAGCAAATAGCTATGTGAGGTCAACGTTCCACCCAACCATAGGTCTCTATGAAACCTATATTATTTCGACTAAGAGACCATCCTTGAGATGGGATGGGTTATCAACGAAGGAGATTTACACCCATTCTCTCTCACATCCCTACACATAGTCACTCATACTAAGCCAACCACTTGCTAGGTTTATCAAACACACAAGGACACTAGGAAGGTGGAAACTAAGGTAGTGGGATCTGTCATACAACTGAAGGCATATCAATAGGCTTCAACCAACCCGATCACTCGCATCACCTCAACTCATAGCCCAAGTAAGGTCCCCTTCTCTGCTACAAAGTCCCTCCGGCACCCCTTCCCTCAGTGTTAACTTGGGAAGGTATGGCTGGTCTTGATTGCTAAGCCACTAGAGATTCACACCTTCATTGGTTTCCATAGTCCAAAAAAGTCCAACTCTATCCTCGTTCAACTTTGTTGTTGGCACAACAGATCTCATTTTAATTGATAAAATGGGAGCCCCATTTACTCATCATTAAGGTAATCTCTAAGGTTATTATCTTTCTTATGGGGTATTATTCATTGTTATGTTTATTCTTAAGTATTTTCATGTTTTTGTTTGAATAAAATTTGCTTCAAATCCTTGTTTTTTTGGTTTGTGAATTGCAAAAAAGTTACTATTTTCTTTCAAATATTCTGTTTCCACAATCCGCAATGCGAATAGCGGAGGCCCTTTTTTTGGAGGTTTTAAAATTTATTTTCTGCAACCCACAATTCGCAATGCGGATTGCGGATGTTGTAATCTTTTTGATTTTTGATTTTTTACCTTTCCGCAACCCGCAACCCTCAATGCGGATAGTAGATGTCAGAAATCCTTTTATAATAAAATTTCAAATTATCATTCCCGCAATTCTGCAACCCGCAATCCGGATTGCAGAAATCGAAAAACCAAAATCTAATAAAATTGCAAATCGCACTCCCACGATTCCACAACTTGCAATGCGGATTGTGGATTGTGGAAGAAATAAAGTAACTTCTGGTCACAAACTTTTACCCCACAATCCCACAACCCGTAATGCAGATTGCAGAATGCGGAAATAAAAAAATAAAGGTGTCAAAAGTTAGTCTCCACAATTTTCTTTCTCGCTTTAATTTCAACTGTTGATCTATTTTAAAATCTACGATCTGAATTCATTTCACTGTTGAATCTGTTTGTTTAAATATTTTTAATTTTCATTATCATTCTACCATTTCCAAACTATGAATTTTACCTCGGTGAAAGATTTTTTACTGCAATTTTTTACCAGGTCGATGGATATACCTCTTGCAAGCGAATTGTTGGTAAGTTCTGTGAATTTCTTTCCCCCCATTGGTCCAATTTTAGTAATTTGATTTTGGTTAAAATTGGTTTTTTTTTTTAATAATCTGCATTCGATCAGAATTTACCCTGTATCTTACCAGCCATGTTGAGGAACACCATATCTAAAAATTCTCTTAGCAAAGAGAAAAATAAAGACCCTAACTCTGACATTTTCTCAGATACCAGTGGACGAGTGTATGAAACATACCATTTATATTGGTCCAAAATTTATTAAATTTTCGATAATGATGATTTTTTACGCATTGAGCGTGAGTAGTTGGCCTTCATAAACATTAGTAAATCTCAAATCCATTCCATAGCAACCAAGCTCGCCTTCATGCCTTATACAGACACTTTCAAATGCATAATCGACCATGCAAACCCTCAAGACTGCTCATTTAATGACCATACGTAGACCCAGTTGGCCTCTTTCCATCCAAAAGTGTTTGCTAGAGCATATGCCCTAAACCCACCTCAGCAATCGCTCAACAAGAAATTTCTTGAAACTTCTGCGATGCAGTATAATTTCGAAGAAATGCTTAATTCCTAAATGGATGACCCTGCTGCATTCCTACCCAAAACCGACAAGCTATATCCCATCTCCTGGTTTAGGGATCCTTTTTCCCTGTTAGTGGTAATGTTATGCAGATTGTATGGATTTCCAAACTGTTCAATGTTCAAAGCGAAATGGGCACCTCTTGCGCACCACATTCTTACAATAGGGGAATCATTGGATTGGGATCAAATCATGTCAGTCGTATTGAAAGAAGCCATTGAGAAGCACCAAAAGACTCCAACATCCAGAATCCTAGTTTCTACCTTTCGACCTATGTAATGGATGTGTTATGTGCAAAATTTCCTTTCCCAGCCATGGGATGGAACTAGACCAGGGTTGGACCCCCAATTCATATTTACTGCTCAACATTATGGGAGGAAAATTTCATTCCTTTTATCTATGACATTTGTGATCATTTTATTGGTTCTGTATATCATTTTTTTTAAGGAAGATGCTCCAACATTCTCTGACAGGGCCAAAGCATTGATCTCCACCATGGGAGACTAGTACGTGGGGGAATAATTTGCATACATCAGAATCTGGGGTAGCAACACTGTTCATTTGCTACCTAGAATAGTGCCTGATAGAATGGTTCTGGAAGAAATTTCTTTCCAAACAGTTATTGATGAGGTGGTTTCTAAACTCATAGGAGCCAAAGGGAAATGATGGCCAAAGTCCCCCCTCATACTTGGATCTTTAGTGATATAGAATTCCACCCATGCAGGCATTCTTCACAATAATATCATTACTTTGAATCTTGGGGAATCCCCCAACAAAATGTATTACCCAAAGTATTTCTTGGCCAACCACTTTATCCAAGAACACATGGAGACTGCATACACTCATCAGAAGGACCCTGATGATTCTATTTACCAAGTGGAAAATTCTTTCTCGAAGGTTGTAAGTAGGATCTCTTCTTTTGATGAGAAGAACTTAATTTTCCAGTACCAAAGGGAATTGAAAAAAAAGGTACTACGTTATAGGAAACTTGAATTGGAAGTAGAAGAGAATGCACAAAAGAAATTAGTTGAAAAAGAAGCACATAAGTCACATACAAACTATTCTTCTACGATAACTGAGCATAAAAATGACCATGAAAAGCTGTGATTGAATACCCTCCACAACCTCAACCTTCATCCACTTTTCAAGATATAATGAGGTCAGCTAAGATAAATAAGAGTTTAGAAATAATTAGTTCAGAAGTAGAGGCACATGCAACAAATTCTACACCTCAACCAAAGAGGAAAAGAGTTGAGGAGCCTCCAACACAGGTTAATCCGCCAGCACAGGTCAATCCTCTATCACAGGTAAAATTCTTTGAGATTCAAGACAATGATCTTGAAGAAGAAAATCATCCCAGTAGTTTCTCATGCCCAATCACTGTCCGTGTTACTTTACCTACAATGGTATCTATGACTCGGACACCTATGGACCCATTGGATGGTGCAGTTGATAATGATTCATTCTCTGAGATTCACCTATTGGAAATTATCACCATTGTCACTGAGGCAACTTCTTTTCCTTTACCCCTTTGATTTCTTCTTCCAGATTTGTATTCTCATCCTCAAAAGTAACTGAGCAGCCTGCTTCTGCTACTCAAGTGACATCTTCAAAAACATCTCAAGCATAAATTCCACCAGTATCTTCACATCCATTTGATATTCCTACTCTTACCACATTTGCAGAACCTATCACTCCTATTCATATTTCCTTTTCATCACCCTCAGTTTCTCATGCCCACATACCATCCATCTCAATCCCCCAGGTCAACATGCCCATCCAAACCCATGCTATTTCCCAACCTTTGTATTTAGTCAAAGTGTCTAAAGTATCAACTCCCACAACATAATAAATAGTAGAGTTTTGAGAGGATGAGGAGAATATTTCTGGAGCAAGGCAGATAAATCTGTAGTGAAGAAAGGATCTAAGATGTTGAAAGAAGGAATATTCAAGCAAGGCACAGTGCCAAATCAAATTATATGGAAAAGGGATTCAACAGATGTCAAACAAGAAGCTTTAGAAACAAAAACTGCAATGGGAGCCTTTGCAGGGGCTAATTATGACTCAGTTTCCTCACTTAATAAGGAAATTGAGATGAAAGAACAAGAACTCCATAAGTTTAAACAGGAGCAATCATAGGAAAATGCACATCATAAACACGAGTTACAGAATTTGAAGGATAGTCATGAGGACCAGCTCAAGCAATTGCAAGATCAAAATGATCTCCTCAAGAAAAAGTTGGAAGAAGCACAAGGACTTAATGCAAAACATGCTGAAAAGATCACAACCCTTGAGTAATAGTTGGAGTATAACCAGTTCATATCTGTCTCTTCCTCTTTTTCTAAATTTACAAAGGAAGAGTTCCAATAACTGGATTCCAAGATCCAGCATGATCTTAATGAAGAAATGGTTTCTTTGTTTTAGGGATTAAATTAAATTCAGGAGACTTACAATGCCTTTGAACATCAATCTGACCTCCTTTATGATCATAATCAAAAGAGGAAGGAAACAACCAAAGAATATGATAATCTGGTGGATTGGAAAAGGTGCATTAAAGACATACCTGAAGATGTGCCAATCCTAGATAAAATCAAGCCGAGGAGGATCAATATATCCTTAGAATCCTGGGAGAATGTTTGTGAATCAGTAGAGTCCACCATTCAAGATGGACATGTGGTCTGCAAGAAAAGGTGGTTCACATCAGAGAATTTGCTATGTATTCTGGACTTACCACTGATGGATCCAATTGAATATGTTATGCCTCCAAATCTCAAGTTGGAGGAAGTTGAAAGGGAGTTTTCGAAGACGAAGGAGCGGATCGAGCAACTCGATCATATTCACGTGGCATAAATCAAGGAATGGATTGAGTCACTCTTCAATTCACGAATGACGATCAATCTCTTTCTTCCAGAATGGGAGAAAGTAAAATAGGGGGAATTTGAATCGATTGTCTACAAGGCTCAGTTTTAGCTAGAGTTTACTGAATATAAGGACATAGCGGATTTACTAGATGTATTTTCCAAGTGGCAATCTTCCCTAGGAAAATAATGAAACCATATTTCTATGATCCCTAACTCTGTGTGGGATTTTTTGTTGTTGTTGTAATATTTGTAATTCTTACTTAAAGAGACTGAGCTCTCATGCAAAGAATCCACAATCCATGAGGAGGGATCGTATAGGATGATAGGAGAAGAAAACACAAGGGAAAGACTGGAGATACTCTGTATTTTTGTAGAACTGTAATTTGTTACACTCTCAATAAAATCTAGTTAGTTTCTTTTGTCATCTTTTGGTTATTCATTAAATTTCTTTGGTGAATTTTGGTTATTCTTTTACCTTTATGATATCTCTATTATATGTTGCATTATTATTGGACACACTAATATTTGTCTTGATTTTTCATTACTTAGTTATTGTGTTAATTATGCATTAAATAAATTTCGTTGTTTAATTCATACACTTGATAAACATTCACTCTTATTAAGTGCTGATTTTTGAATTAGTGTTTATCTGTTAGAACAATTATGCACTTAAATTATTTGGATAAAATAATGCAATTGTAATTGTTTTTGTTCTATTCAAATTTGGTAAGAATAAATCTTGTTTATATGTTTGTAGAGTGGATCAAATTTTTTTAAATATCTTAATCAAATTGTTCTACCAGATGCTATCAACATTCACAGCTTCAGTTTAGTTAGATAGATCAGTTACTTTTACTTCACACTTTCATATCTTCCATAGAGGAAGAGAAGACACATTTGGATATGAACACATTGTGCCAGTGGAGGCCTCATATCCATAGGATTCAGTTATTCCAAACAAATAGGGGATAAAATCATCTCTGCATGGGATTGTTTGAATCCTTTCATGGTGGAATTTCTCCTCCTGTTGATTGCCTTGTAGTTTTCTAGCAATTATAATCCGAGCCATCAATGCTTGCATTTAGGATGCAAGGTCTTACACGATCGCTACTGGGTATGCAACACAGTTGGCCAATCATATTGATTCCCCCCCAAGTATTTCCAGGTTAAAGGATCATGCACAAGCCTTGCTTAATTATGACACATTCTTTACACATAGCTTCTCTCGAAATTACCGAATGTCCCCTCCCTCTTCCACGCGTCTCCCTTTTTCATACGTGGCTTCCTCCTTGGGTTATGAGAATGGGATGTAGTATTTGTTGTATTGGGTTGTGGGTCCATAAATTCAACTAATGTCTAACCTTCCTAACTATGAATGTATCCCCCATTCCCATTAATGCAGGATTCAATTCTCATCTACCCTCTTACAATAGGAATATTTTATGAGTGCAAGGACACCTTCTTTGGTTCTCATGGTGATGTTGATGTAATCGTAACTTTAGAATGTATTCACTTGTATCTCTTATCTATTTTAACCCGATGTTCATTCCGGGATGTATTGTAATGTATTTGAGTCATGTCATACCTTGATGTTTATTCCAGGAAGTTTCTATAATGAGAAAGTCATGTCAAGTCATTGTGGGTAACCCTCCTATTGGTCAAGGGTTAAAGTCCCCACAGTTGTGGGGCCCTTGGGTTATTAGACTATCCCAGTGAAGTAGACCCTAGGTGAGTCATTGTAAGTTAGGGAAATAGTCCCCACCATTGTGTTACCATCCTATTGGTCAGAGGAGGCAAAGTCCCCACAAGTGGTGGGGCACTAGGGTTATTAGACACTCCTAGAGATGTCGGCTCCAGTAAGTAATTGTTAAGTGAGGCCGACATGTTGGAGTGCACTTCAAGTGAACGAAAGAATATAAATAGAGAGTGAGCCTCTCTATTTATCTCACTTGTAACACTCACACTCACTCATTGGGGTGCATGAGTGAGAGAGGAGAAGCTCTCTCAGTGTGAGAGAGAGAGAGACTGCTGCTGTCGGGAGATCATCTTACTATTTTGGGGCTTTTACTGTTTTGGTGCTGATTCTATCTCTGAGGAAGTTGCGGGGTTTTCTCCTTTATGGTTTCCCCGAGGAAAACTCTTTGTGTCTCTTGTCTCTTGTGATGTGCTTATGTTTTATTGCTGTGCTTGTTATTCTCTCAGTTAAAAGATCCTAAGATCACAATGCTAGCTTATATGATGAAAAACTAACAGGTGACATATGGCAGTTATAGGGTTGACTCTCCCATGACCGCTCACCTCTCCCTAGTGTATAAATCTCACAACCCTAATTCGATTCGTTATTTCCTCCATATCCAACCTTGGGAATTTTATTTCATATTACAAACATTTACATTTGGTTACGTTGCACATGGCTTACTAGCACATGGCTGCAAAATACACAATAATTGCTTCTACAGATTGGAAATTCAATAGTGGGGCCTTGGATTTGAGGTCTATTTTATGAACCATACATCAAATATGAACAATATTCACATTATAATACAATATATACAAATTAAAATGGGGTGTTAGAATCCCCTCCCCCTTAAAACAACACCGTCATTGGTGTTCTCAAAAATTGAACAAACATGGGTATGCCTCTCTCATGGAATCCTCTAGATCCTAGGTAGCCTCATTTGGTCTAAGATTCTCCCACTGCACCTTCAATTGCTTGATGGATCTGCTCCAGAGAAATGTCAACTTCTTATTAAAAATGCACACAGGGTCCACTCGGAATTCTCCCTCAGGATCCACCTGAAATACATTATGATCAATTATGTGATTAGGGTCATGTACATATATTTTAAGAAAAGAAACATGAAAAAAATTATGCACTCCCATATCAAAAGGAAATGCAATCCTATATGAAATTGGTCATATCCTATGAAGGATTTCAAATGGTCCACAATATTGTAGTGCCAACTTGGCACAACTCCCCAATTTCAGAGAAGTTTTCTTTGGTTTCACTCTTAAGTAGACATGAACCCCAACTTTAAATTCTTTGTGCATTATTTTTAAATCAACATAACTCTTCTACCTGTCTTGTGATGCCTTTCAATGTTGCATGATATTTCCCACTTGTTTCTCCATATCTTGGAACATCTCTATCCCAAGCAATACCTTTCTCATTTAGCTATCCCAACCCATTGGAGTTCTTCATCCCTTGCCATATAATGCCTAAAATGGGATAATTCGTAGAGCTTCTTGATGTCCGTCGTTGTAAACAAATTCTACCAAGTGTAAGTAATCTTCCCACCTGGATGGCTTGTTCATCACATGCATTCTTAACATCTCTTTCAGGTCTTGATTCACCTTTTCAGTCTGACTATCTATTTGAGGATGATATGTTGTGCTAAAATTCAATTGAGTTGCAACTCTTGAAACAATCCTTTCCAAAAATTTGAGGTGAACTTTGTGTCTCTGTCTTAAATTATTGCCTTGGGTAACCCATGTAATCTGAATACTTATTTCATTGAAATTCTTGCTATGTTACTTGCTTTGTGAGTATTCTTGACTAGAATAAAATGAGCTGCCTTCAACAACTTGTCCACCACTACCATGATTGAATCGTGTTGTTTCACTGTCCTTAGCAAACATATTATGAAGTCCATCAAAATAAATTCTTACTTCTAATGTGGAATGGGGGAAGGATGCAATAGTCTTGTTGTATGTTGATGTATTTCCTTGACCCGCTAGCACTGTTAACACATATAGATATATTCTCCTATATCCTTCTTCATGCCATGGAAAAAAATATTGCTTCCTTGATGCTATTATGGTATTTTGGTATCCTAGATGTCATGAGTATGGATTATGGTGTGTTTCATCCATGATTATTTTCTTTAACTCCACACAATTGGGAATGTACAGTCCACCTTTGTAAGCAATAAGACCATCCCTTTTGATTCGATAAATTGTGCAATTTCCTTGCTGCAATTTTGCATTTACCTGGAGATAGGATTCATCCTTTCTTTGTGATTCAAGGATTTTTGTCTTCAATTTCGATTCACATCTAGTTAAGGATGCTGCTTGCAATTTTCTGTTGAAGGATTCAACAACCTTGTTATCATTTCCGTTCACATGCTTAATTTCAAAATCAAATTCAAACATGAACTCCAACCACCCGACTTGCATGGACTTGCATGGAATTTAAGCATGGTTGGTCAAATAGATATTTTAAACTCATATGGTCTATTATGAGCTCAAATCTCCTTCCCAACATGTAATGTCACCACATCTTGCGTGCGTGCCTTATGGAGGTTAGTTCCAAGTCATCATTCACATAGTTTCTCACATTCTCCTTCAACTTTTGAGACTTGTAGAAGATTACAAACCTGTCATGCATAAACATGACTCTTAGAAACTCAATACATGCATCCATACACACCACAAATTCCTTGCATGGGCCAATGATATTCAAAATAGTGGCGTGAGTAAGCAAATGATTCAATCACTGGAACGTTGCCTCACATTTATCTGACCAAACAAACTTAACATTTCTTCTATGCAACAATGTTATTGGATGGGTGATTTTAGAAAATACCTCAATGAATATTCTGTAATATCCCGCAATGCCCATAAAGGATCTAACGCCTGCAACATTATTTGGAGTAGGCCATTTTGTTATGGATTCAACCTTCTCAAGGTTAACCACAATTCCTTCTTTAGTAGTGAAATCCCCTTCCCCTATAAACTTAGGCATATACTTGAGATAATCCCCAGTAGGCATGGCTGCGAGAGGATTTGGAAGAATTAAGGGCACATACCTAGCTACCAGGATCATTTCTATCTTGGTCAATTGAGGGGAATCCATATTTGAAACAATGTTATCGGAACCGGACCGGTCATCAAACCAGGGAAGCCCAAAATGTGAACCGGACCGGAACCGGCAAAAACCTGGGTAAAAAACTGGCTGACTAAAAAATACATAAAATATTCATATTTTGTAAAAAACATATATAACAATAGAACAATGGAACAATGGACAACAACCAATCCAAAGATAACCTTTCAAAACAATAATGGTGATTCCTTAGCCAAAACCCAATGACATTCAAAGGATGAGTGTCACTCCAATAATATAGTTTATGTTCAAGATATTCACGGCAATTAACCCTTTGGATTTTAAGTCTGAGAATTAGCTTTTGAAATACATGCCAGCAAATAACCAAAAGCATTTTTCTTTTTTTCCATGGACAACCTTCCTAATATTTCCAATATTCTCTAATCCTTCTCTAGTTTCATCAGGGATGAAGATTTCACAACAGTGGACAACAACCTGTCCAAAGGTAACCTTTCAAAAACAATAACAGTGATTCCTTGGCTAAAAGCCAATGATAATTCAGCTGTTAAAAGCATAGGTAGATGTTTGAATGAAGTTAAATTATTTCAATATTAAAGAAAAGGATGAAGTTAATATACAAGCCGATGCTAACAAGAATAATATGTGAGCAAGTAAGCAAACCAGGTACTTAGAATTAAAAAATCAAATATGGCATCATCCAATCTACCGATCTTAAACATCACAAACAACCCAGCTCTTATTTAGTCTTGCTGCAATTAGAGATTTTGGACTAATTTTTTTTATAAGAACTCATAGTCCATGTATGGTTTATCATAAATCCCTTTGAATCAGGCCACAAGCATTGAAATTAATCTTGAAATATTGGACTTTGGAAGAACAATGGAAAGATCTATAAAGGTACATTTCTTCATAACTAGCACCCACTACTGATGGATAAGTTACAACAATTTTCCAGTTCAACCAGACTCCTAAAACCTCATCCCACAAGTCACACAAGCTATTAAAAATTGAGTTTTTTGGTTTAAAAAAAAATTGAGTTTCCTGAGTCCCCAGTCCAGACCGGCCGGTTCGGTCGGTTTTGGCCGGTTCCGGCCGGTTCCATACCCGGTCTGGACAAAAATCCGGTTTTTTGAAATATTTTTGCTGACCGGACCGACCGACCCTGTAAACCGGTCAGGCCGGTCGGTTTTTTCGGTTCCGGTCCGGTTCCGATAACAATGATTTGAAATGGGTATGGACATGGTTGTGGAAGGCAACACTGATGAAGATACTTGCTGAGAAGGTGGTGGTATATTTATCCCAGTGGAGTCACCAGGGATTGGATCTTCACAAGCAGCAGTGCTTGAAGATGCCAAACCCCTAGATTTTTCTGATGTATCTAAAAATTCCTGGGAATTAAGAGTTTCAGCAAAAGAAATAATAGCAGAAATATTTGGTGAAATACCTGATGTAGATTCTTGTGCAGTACTGTTGGTCTGTCTTAGTAAAGCCCTAGCTTTCCTCAAAATTTCTTCTGGATCTGAAACTGGTGTTGCCGGTGGCCCCTTTGGGTTTGCTCTGGTACTTGGTCTTCTTGAAGCCACCTTATATCAATGGAGTCACTATATAGATGATTACAACCATAATAATGTCCAAGATTTGTCTATCATCAAAGCATGGATCTATGTCATCTCCTAGGGAAGCCGAGCTTCAATCTCCTCTCCCCGGCAGCGGTGCCACTTTGTTATCACTCCAGGAAAATCCTCTAGGTTGTAGCTCGATGATGCATGGTAACTTACAATATTTTTTTGGGGTTTTCTGCTATGGGTCAATTCAACCGACCTATGTAACCTTTCCACTCTCAAGGCATGCATAAAACTCACTCGTTTACAAGGCTTTTAGTTGTAATTTGCTCAGAAGTTCGACAATAAGGTGCAGGGATGGAAGACTCACCAGGATGGTAGACTTACACACATAACACATGCATATAAATTGCTAAATCTTGATGAGGATGGTATTTATAAATCAAATATCACTAATAAACCAATAGGATGACAACTATCGGCTTCTTAATAAATCTGAAAATGACCTAAATGCACATTCAGGCATAAATACAGTAAAGAAAGAGATGATGGCTGAACAGATCACAAAAAAAGACCTTATATCATGACTAAGTAAAATGAGAAGCTTGAAAGCGTTATTGGCTCATAAATCCCTGAAGTTTGAACCATTATTATAAAATCAATCATGGGCTTTATAGCCTTCTACAAAAATGACATATCTTGAAAATCCGATCTCTTTACACAAAAAATACTTGAAAGTGATAGTTTTCTCAGATTAGGGATTCAAACCCTTGCTAACTATTTGTCTATCTATTGTGAAGATCTAGTTCACTGAGCGAATTTTTAATAACTGAAGTGGTCACTGATAATCACCACGGCTAGTTCACTGTGAAATTGCCGCCAACAACCAGTGTTTCGGTGGTTTACTGAAGTGGCCTTTCTTGCTTAAATCACCAAATTTTTCTACCTTGTCACCGCGGTCACCGACCGGATGCTCTAACCTCTAACCCGTTGGTGCCTCAGGCCCTACTGTTTCTGCAGTGTCATCATCTTAAATCCCTAGTGTCCTGGTGATTTCTTCATCGACGCTTTCCATCACTAGCTTATCGGCGATTGGAAGTTGAAAAACCTAATGCATCAGAACCTCAAAGAAGAATGATGCCACAGTGTTGGAGGTTCCAACGACTAATATTCTCAGTGTCGGCGATCGGAATCTCTATCTTCTATCCCGTGGGCACCTTAGACTGAAACGTGGCCGTTTTTTCGGAGGTGAAATGAACTAATCTTATCGTTGTCAGAAGTCATTTGACAAAGGAATCGGAGCTTTAGTTATCTGTGCCACCGACACTGCGGAGGAGCTTAGTCTTAAATTCGCTGATCTATAGTTCTTAGTTCTCTTGATCGCTGATGATTTCCTGTTGATTGATCGAAATCTGTAGTCTGTATATATTCCACCGTTTCAGTTCCTTAGTGGACTAACTCATCGATCCATAGCCCTTAGTTCTTCCAATCGCCGATGATTTTCCGTTGATTGACCGGAAGCCTTAGTCAGTCTGCCTCCCACTGTTGCGGCTCCCTAGTGGAATATTGTGCCGATGATTAGTGTTTTCAAGTTTCGACACATAGTCCTTAGTTCCTCCGATCGCTGATGAGTTTCTATTGATTGATCGGAAGCCTTAGTCAGTCTCCCTCCCACTGTTGCGGATCCCTAGTGGACTATTGTGCCAACGATTAGTGTTTTCAAGTTCCGACATGTAGTCCGTAGTTCCTCTAATCGCCAATGATTTTATGTTATGGTGGAACCCGTAGTCAGTTTGTTTCTCACTGTTGCGGCTCCTTATTGAACTATCTTGCCAACAATTTATGTTTTCAAGCTCTGACGCGTAGTCTTTAGTTCTTCTGATCGTCGATGATTTTTTGCATTGGCGGCACCGCAGTGAACTAAAACTCCTAAATGTCAGCGTAATAGAGGACTACACCTCTGATCACTGTTTAAAAATGTTCTGATGGAAGTAAAAAGTTTAGCTATACGCCTAACCACCGAAGGGGTTTTCCACCTGTTATTTATCTTCCATCTTTCGGTGGCTAATGAGATGTTCTGATCCTCGCCCAAGCCACCGAAAGCTACAACTTGTGAAATTTTCATAAAAAATAGAGGCTTTCAAACTGTTAGTGACATTCATATCCCTCATTGTGTGAATGAAATTCTTCATACGAAAATAAATTATTTTGGGAGATAACATCTGGCTCCTACTTGGGGATGGGAACCTTCCAGTGAGGTCCCAAGAACCCCAGACCAAAATGCCTTTCCCTAAAAGCAACTAAGTAACTTAAAACTAGACTTTATTGTTCCATTGGGCATGGATTCTTATTCTGAAAGCAAAACAACCTACTATCTACTAATTTACAATCATAAGGCCTCAGAGCCTCAAATAAAATAGAGCTTCAAGAACCGCCCATTTACTTGGCCATCAAATACCTCTTCACCTTCCAGACTCTGCAATTTGAAGGTGTTATTCTTATGTACCTGGGCTATCACAAAAGGGCCAATCCACAAAGAGTCAAATTTTTCGTGTTTCCCCTTGTCCTGTCTGATAGCATCCCACTTGAGGACCCAATCTCCGACCTAGAAGTTGTTTGCCTTTGCTCTGTCAAACATGCCCTTTATCCTCTGTTGATGAGCTTCTGATTTTCCTATAACTTGCTCCCTGATCTACTGTAACTCCATCAAATCCATCATCCTTCTCATCATATCATTTGGTTCATCATCCTCTTCCTGAAAGAACTTTGCCACTAGAAGGATGAGCTGGATAGGAAACATGGCCTCAGTACATTAAACTAGTTTGAATGGAGAAGTCCCTATGGATCTTTTGTCTGTCACCCTATCAGCCCATAAAGCAAACTTAAGCTTTGAATTCCAACTTTTTTGATTCGTCTCTGGCAATTTCCTGATGATTCTGACTAAGATTTTGTTGGATGACGCAGCTAGGCCATTGCCTTGAGGGTAATAGGATGTGGAGTGCACCAGTTGAATACCCATTGATTCACACATTTTAACTAATGCCCCAGCCTTAAAATCTGGTGCATTATCAGTTACTAACCTTATTGGGAAACCAAACCTGCTGCAGATGTTCTCATATAAGAATCTCATGATGACTCGATGAGTAGCATTTCTGGTGGGCACTGCTTCTATCCATTTGGTAAAGTAGTTAGTGGCTACTAAGATCCATTTATGCTGTCCACTGGAAGATGGATTTATTTCACCTATGAAGTCTAGACCCCATTGCTAGAAAGGCCCATTCACTGTAACAGGCCTAAGGGGAAAGGATTTGAGCTGCTGCTTCCCTATAAATCTTTGACATTGGTCACATGCCCTTACAAAAGTGTATACATCAGCAAAGAGGAATGGCCAATAGTATCCTGCTCTTAATATCTTGTGGGCTGTGGTTTTCCAGTAGTGGTGGCCTCCACATGTGATGCATGACCTACTCTGCTTCCTCTTTATCTAGACACCTTAACAAAATTCTAGACTAATCCCTCCAATACAACAATTTGTCAATTATGTAAAACTTAACAGATTTCAACTTAAGAGCTCATGCTTGGCTAGGAGTGAGATCAGGAGAAACTTCTAATTTTATCAAAAATTGAATGATACATGAGTACCATACCTACTGAAGATGTTCTCATATAATAATCTCATGATGACTTGATGAGTGGCATTTGCACTGCTTTATCCATTTGGTAAAGTAGTCAGTGGCTACTAAGATCCATTTATGCTGTCCACTGGAAGATGGATTTATTTCACCTATGAAGTCTAGACCCCATTGCTAGAAAGGCCCATTCACTGTAACAGGCCTAAGGGGAAAGGATTTGAGCTGCTGCTTCCCTATAAATCTTTGACATTGGTCACATGCCCTTACAAAAGTGTATACATCAGCAAAGAGGAATGGCCAATAGTATCCTGCTCTTAATATCTTGTGGGCTGTGGTTTTCCAGTAGTGGTGGCCTCCACATGTGATGCATGACCTACTCTGCTTCCTCTTTATCTAGACACCTTAACAAAATTCTAGACTAATCCCTCCAATACAACAATTTGTCAATTATGTAAAACTTAACAGATTTCAACTTAAGAGCTCATGCTTGGCTAGGAGTGAGATCAGGAGAAACTTCTAATTTTATCAAAAATTGAATGATACATGAGTACCATACCTACTGAAGATGTTCTCATATAATAATCTCATGATGACTTGATGAGTGGCATTTGCACTGCTTTATCCATTTGGTAAAGTAGTCAGTGGCTACTAAGATCCATTTATGCTGTCCACTGGAAGATGGATTTATTTCACCTATGAAGTCTAGACCCCATTGCTAGAAAGGCCCATTCACTGTAACAGGCCTAAGGGGCAAGGATTTGAGCTGCTGCTTCCCTATAAATCTTTGACATTGGTCACATGCAATTACAAAAGTGTATACATCAGCAAAGAGGACTGGCCAATAGTATCCTGCTCTTAATATCTTGTGGGTTGTGGTTTTTCAGTAGTGGTGGCCTCCACATGTACTGGAATGAAAGTGATGCATGACCTACTCTGCTTCCTCTTTATCTAGACACCTTAACAAAATTCTAGACTAATCCCTCCAATACAACAATTTGTCAATTATGTAAAACTTAATGGATTTCAACTTAAGAGCTCATGCTTGGTTAGGAGTGAGATCAGGAGAAACTTCTAATTTTAGCAAAAATTGAATGATACATGAGTACCACTCACATGAAAATATGTTCTCACCTACTGATGGAATTTTAATCTGATCTTCATTTACTTCTGTTTTAGCTGCTACCATAGTCTGCACCTTTGCTGATCTGACACATGTGAAATTTATTCCCAACAGTTCACAGTTTTCTTTGGCCATGAGTTTGGCCAGACCTAATCCCCTTACTAGCTTGGTGGGTTTCACCTCTACATCAAACTCAATGAGTTTGGAAATCCACTTAACTCTCTTCCCATAAATGTCAGGCAGAGTCAAAACACCCTTCACAGTAGTTGAAGGGACATATGCGATGACCTTTGCATGGAGAATGTAGATTCTGAAAGTCTTCAAAGATTTTATGAGAGCATAAGCCTGCTTCTCAATTGGGTCATATTTCAGCTCAGCATCTCTTAGGGTTTTGCTGAAAAAATCAATTGGATGATCAAGGCCTTCATCATTCTTTTGTAATAGTATAGCTACCACTGTGTCATAAGATGCAAAAGAGAAAATGTAAAAATCCTTGGTGTAGTCAGGACTAATCAGGGTTGGGGCCTCCATGATGGCTTTCTTAATGTCTTCAAAAGAGTTTCTTGCTTGGTCAGTCCACTTTATTTCTGCATCCTTTTTTAGCATGGCTGTTATGTGCTTTACCAGCTCGGAGAAATTTGGAATGAATCTCCTGACAAAGTTTATCTTGCCTAAAAAGGACTGAATGTTTCTTTTTGACCATGGTATTGACACCTGCTGAATTGCCTCCACTCTTACCGGATCGATATTTAAACCTTCACCTGAGACTATGTGGCCTAGGAGCTTTCCTTCATTGAGTGCAAACTGGGAATTCTTGGGGTTCAGTGATATTCCGTACCTTCCACACTTCAGAAATACCTTCCTTAAATGCTGCAAGTGGTCATGATGGCTATGAGAGTAAACTGTTAAGTCATCCAAATTTATCAGCACAAATTTATCTTTTAGCCCTACAAAATCTAGGTCCATATCTCTCTGAAAAGTAGCCCTAGCATTCATTAGCCCAAATGGAATTTTAGCATACATGAAGGTGCCCCAGGGGGTGGTAAAGGCAGTCTTCTCTTGGACATCTGGGTGCATAGCAACTTGGTTGTATCCAGAGAAGCCATCAAGGAAGGACATGACCCTGGCCCCTGAGACTTTCTGCAGCAGATGTTCCATCTTGGGCAGTGGATAGTTGTCTTTTTTGGAACACTTGTTCAGGTTTCTAAAGTCCACACACAACCCGATTTCTCCATTTTTATTTCTTACCACTACTAGATTTGCAATCCACTTGGAATACCTGAGGGGGATTATGATCTTGGCTTTGAGGAGTTTGTGGATCTCTTTCTCAATCACTGGTAACAGAAGAGGGCTGATGGGCCTCAGCTTCTATTTGAAAGGAATAGTGTCCTTCTCCAAAGGAATCCTTTGCTGGATGATGTTGGTGTCATATGTTTTTAGGTCACTATACTCCCATGTAAAGATATCAGCAAACTATTTTATCAAGATGCAAAATTCAGACTTCTGTCCGACAGTCAGCCCAGTGGATAGATTTATCAATTTTGGATGGCTTTGGATGCCTATGTTTTGCACTTGGATAGCAGGATCTAGGTCCCTTTTGGCAGGATTGAAAGGGATGTCATTGTGATCAAACAGTTCTTCCAATGGTACTAGGCCTCGGGGTATGTAGTTGTTGAGAAATTGGACAATATTCTGCTTAGTCACTTTATCTTTTAACTTGAGCTGTTTGGATTCCTCCATGTTAAGGTTTTCCTGGTCTATGTGTATGTCAAAGAATTCATATACTAACTGAAGGAATTTACTAAGCTCCTCATCATTTTCAAACACCCTCCAAAATTTTACATTGTCTGCAGAGAGGGTTTATACTTGACTTGAACATCATATATGAGCTTAGGGGATAAAGGAGGAACAAACAGACTTGCAGAGACGACCAAGGAATCCGGCAGGTGATTGAAAACCCTAGGAATATATGACAGTTCAAAAAACATAAAGGAGTCTCTGAATTTTCCATACCTCGTCCCTGTAGGCCTTCAATCTGATATTTTTTTGTCTGAAAAGTGTTGTTGACTTGCTATATGATGAGGTCTGCATCTCCAAAAATCTTCATGCACATGATCCCCATCTCCTTGGCGGCTTTAACTCCTAGTAGCAAAGCTTCATATTCTGCTACATTGTTAGTGGTTTTGAAATCAAGCTTACAAGACAGGTGAATGTTTTCCTTAGATGGGGAGATCAATACTACACCCACGCCTGCTGAGCTTTGAGCGCTAGCCCCATCAAAATACATGGTCCAGATCACTGTCGCGACTTCTTTGGGCTGCTGACGGGTGGGATCAGTGAGCTGAACTGATGTCTACTGATTATCATCTATTTGTAAAATGCAAGACCCAAAATCAGTGTCCACCGTGTAGATGGGGTGATTCACTGAGCGGCTCTCCTTGCTTATGATGTATGCTAGCTGATTTTCCCTGTATAGTCTCTTAGGTTCTCCTCCAAACATGGGAATGATGGCATATGTGAGATCCATCTGAAGGGTGCCGCCTAGTCTTTTGCTCCATGACCAAGACAACAAGAGGCCGAATTTTGGAGGAATATCGGCCACTACAATGTCCATCATTATGCTTTTCGAAGGTAGTTGCGTTAAGTTTACGGCAAGGTATTTGATAAGGCCCAAGCACTTGACCTTCCTGGAGTCAAAGGAGAATAAATCATGGTTGGGCTTAGTGATGCAGAGGCCAATCTCATCCATCACACCCTTTGGCATTAGGTTATGAGAGGCTCCTGAATCCAACAGACAGTTATGGAGGATTTTATCATGGATGTTCAAGGATATATAGAATGGTGGGCAGGAGTCCTTTAGGTCTTTGATCACGGGGCCCAAGGTTACAACAAGATTATCATCTTGTAGGTTTACAAAGTCAGTGTCAATGTGCACCTTGGGTTGAAGGGAATTCAGAATGGACTTTTTGAAAGCATCATTCTTCATTAGCTCAGTTAAAGGGAAAGGGATTTTTAATTTTTGAATTTCAGACTCGAGGTTGAAGGAATAATGCAGCCTATCTGGATACCTTACCTCAGGAGCTGTA
This sequence comes from Pseudotsuga menziesii, assembly GCA_001517045.1. Classification (NCBI taxonomy): domain Eukaryota; kingdom Viridiplantae; phylum Streptophyta; class Pinopsida; order Pinales; family Pinaceae; genus Pseudotsuga; species Pseudotsuga menziesii. Next base: position 46,417 of record LPNX010302266.1, read on the forward strand.
GGTATGATTTGGACTTGATCAGGTGTGGCTGAAGGTGCTAGTTTATGTAATGCTTTGGATGGGACAACCACTTCCTTTGGTAAAACAACAACCTTTCTAGCAGGTGCAGCAGGCTGCTTGACAGGTACAACATTCTTCTTGAGGGGAGCAAACAACCTAGACCTCAGTTGGTAACCTCCTTGACCATCAGCCTGATAGACAGCCTCTTTAGTGATCTGCTCATCAATCAGGGCTTCCTCATATTCTTCCTGTGTCAGAAAAGAATAGTCCACCTCATCCTCCATGCAGTGGATATTGTCTTCAGCTTCTCCTTCTTCTTCAATGAATTCTGGCTCTTCTTCTAAGACAACATTTTGAAATGGAGCTCTTATCCTCTGATATTCCCCTTGATTTCTCTCCCTTCTGAGAAGCTGAACTGGGGGGTTTCCTCTTCTATAAGGAACAAAATTTTGGTTTTGAGGAGCAAAGTCGCTTGGCCCTTTACCCCTCATCAGTAGATGTCCTTGGTCCTTCAATTTAGACATTTCAGCAGTCAGGTTGTCTAACAGTTTGGTCATTTTGTCAATCTTGTTCTCTGATGCCGAAGGCCCACTATAGTCTGTTGGTTGCTTTTTCCTGTCTATCTTCCCTTTGACCTTTTGAGCTACCAAAATGTTTGACTCTACTTCTAGGGAAGCATCCTGCATGAGTGATAAGGAAATAGACCTCCTTTCTCTGAGAAGTAAGTAGAATTCAGAGTCAAAGGCATTTGCATAAGTTATCCTAGTTGAGGTATCAATGGGCTTAATTTTGGTAGGGATCTTGCTGTACATATTGTTGAATCTCTTGGTAAAGTTGGAGATAGACTCCCCATTTTCTCTTTTCAGGTTGCTGAATTCTGTGATATAGTAGAGGTGGTACCCTCCTTTCTCCCCAATGCTTTAGGAAAATGTCATCTAGGGCCTCTATGCCTGCCGCTGATCTGGCAGGCAGTTCCTTAAACCACTTCCTAGCCTGGCCATCTAGGATTTGCACAAACACCCTAGTCCATACATCTTCTTGTTCTATGTTAATATTTTCAGCATAGCTATAAAAAGCCTCTAGATGTTCTTCAACAGTGAAATCCCCTTCCCCTATAAAATTAGGCATATACTTGAGATAATCCCCAATAGGGATGGCTGTGAGAGGATTTGGAAGAATTAAGGGTGCATACCTAACTACCAGGATCCTTTCCATCTTGGTCAATTGAGGGGAAGCCATATTTGAAATGGGTATGGATAGGGTTGTGGAAGGCAACACTGGTGAAGATACTTGCTGAGAAGGCGGTGGTATATTTATCCCAGTGGAGTCACCAGGGATTGGATCTTCACAAGCAACAGTGCTTGAAGATGCCCAACCCCTAGATTTTTCTGATGTATCTAAAAATTCCTGGGAATTAAGAGTTTCAGCAGAAGAAATAATAGCAGAAAGATTTGGTGAAATATTTGATGTAGCTTTTTGTGCAGCACTGTTGGTTTGTCTTAGTAAAGCCCTAGCTTTCCTCAAAATTTCTTCTGGATCTGAAACCGGTGTTGCTGGTGGCCCCTTTGGGTTTTCTCTGGTACTTGGTCTTCTTGGAGTCACTAGATATATGATTACAACCATAATAATGTCCAAGCTTTGTCTATCATCAAAGCATGGATCAATGTCATCTCCCAGGGAAGTTGAGCTTCAATCTCCTCTCCCCGGCAGCGGCGTCAATTTGTTATCACTCCAGGAAAATCCTCTAGGCTATAGCTCAAGGATGCTTGGTAACTTACAATATTTTTTTTGGGTTTTCTGCTATGGGTCAAGTCAGTCGACCTATTTATGAGAGGCTCCTGAATCCAACAGACAGTTATGGAGGATTTTATCATGGATGTTCAAGGATATATAGAATGGTGGGCAGGAGTTCTTTAGGTCTTTGATCACGGGGCCCAGGGTTACAACAGGATTATCATCTTGCAGGTTTACAAAGTCAGTGTCAATGTGCACCTTGGGCTGAAGGGAATTCAGAATGGACGTTTTGAAAGCATCATTCTTCATTAGCTCAGTTAAAGGGAAAGGGATTTTTAATTTTTGAATTTCAGACTCGAGGTTGAAGGAATAATGCAGCCTATCTGGATACCTTACCTCAGGAGCTGTAGGTTTGTTTTGGACTTGATCAGGTGTGGTTGAAGGTGCTGGTTTATGTAATGCTTTGGATGGGACAACCACTTCCTTTGGTAAAACAACAACCTTTCTAGCAGGTGCAGCAGGCTGCTTGACAGGTACAACATTCTTCTTGAGGGGAGCAAACAACCTAGACCTCAGTTGGTAACCTCCTTGACCATCAGCCTGATAGACAAACCTCTTTAGTGATCTGCTCATCAATCAGGGCTTCCTCATATTCTTCCTGTGTCAGAAAAGAATAGTCCACCTCATCCTCCATGCAGTGGATATTGTCTTCAGCTTCTCCTTCTTCTTCAATGAATTCTGGCTCTTCTTCTAATACAACATTTTGAAATGGAGCTCTTATCCTCTGATATTCCCCTTGATTTCTCTCCCTTCTGAGAAGCTGAACTGGGGGGTTTCCTCTTCTATAAGGATCAAAATTTTGGTTTTGAGGAGCAAAGTCGCTTGGCCCTTTACCCCTCATCGGTAGATGTCCTTGGTCCTTCAATTTAGACATTTCAGCAGTAAGGTTGTCTAACAGTTTGGTCATTTTGTCAATCTTGTTCTCTGATGCCGAAGGCCCACTATAGTTTGTTGGTTGCTTTTTCTTGTCTATATTCCCTTTGACCTTTTGAGCTGCCAGAATGTTTGACTCTACTTCTAGGGAAGCATCCTGCATGAGTGATAAGGAAATAGACCTCCTTTCTCTGAGAAGTAAGTAGAAGTCAGAGTCAAAGGAATTTGCATAAGTTATCCTAGTTGAGGTATCAATGGGATTAATTTCGGTAGGGATCTTGCTGTACATATTGTTGAATCTCTTGGTAAAGTTGGAGATAGACTCCCCATTTTCTCTTTTCAGGTTGCTGAATTCTGTGATATAGTAGAGGTGGTCCCTCCTTTCTCCCCAATGCTTTAGGAAAATGTCATCTAGGGCCTCTATGCCTGCCACTGATCTGGCAGGCAGTTCCTTAAACCACTTCCTAGCCTGGCCATCTAGGCTTTGCACAAACACCCTAGTCCATACATCTTCTTGTTCTATGTTAATATTTTCAGCATAGCTATAAAAAGCCTCTAGATGTTCTTCAACAGTGAAATCCCCTTCCCCTGTAAAATTAGGCATATACTTGAGATAATCCCCAGTAGGGATGGCTGAGAGAGGATTTGGAAGAATTAAGGGTGCATACCTAACTACCAGGATCCTTTCCATCTTGGTCAATTGAGGGGAAGCCATATTTGAAATGGGTATGGATAGGGTTGTGGAAGGCAACACTGGTGAAGATACTTGCTGAGAAGGCAGTGGTATATTTATCCTAGTGGAGTCACCAGGGATTGGATCTTCACAAGCAACAGTGCTTGAAGATGCCCAACCCCTAGATTTTTCTGATGTATCTAAAAATTCCTGGGAATTAAGAGTTTCAGCAGAAGAAATAATAGCAGAAACATTTGGTGAAATATTTGATGTAGCTTTTTGTGCAGCACTGTTGGTCTGTCTTAGTAAAGCCCTAGCTTTCCTCAAAATTTCTTTTGGATCTGAAACCGGTGTTGTTGGTGGCCCCTTTGGGTTTGCTCTGGTACTTGGTCTTCTTGAAGCCACCTTATATCAATGGAGTCACTAGATATATGATTACAACCATAATAATGTCCAAGCTTTGTCTATCATCAAAGCATGGATCTATGTCATCTCCCAAGGAAGCTGAGCTTCAATCTCCTCTCCTCGGCAGCGGCGTCACTTTGTTATCACTGCAGGAAACTCCTCTAGGATATAGCTCAAGGATGCTTGGTAACTTACACTATTTTTTTTGGGTTTTCTTCTATGGGTCAAGTCAGTCGACCTATGTAACCTTTCCACTCTCAAGGCGTGCATAAAACTCACTCGTTTACAAGGATTTTAGTTGTAATTTGCTCAGAAGTTCGACAATAAGGTGCAGGAATGGAGAACTCACCAGGATGGCAGACTTACACACATAACACATGCATATAAATGGCTAAATCCCAATGACGATGGTATTTATAAATCAAATATCACTAATAAACCAACAGGATGATAGCTATCGGCTTCTTAATAACTCTGAAAATGACCTAAATGCACATTCAGGCATAAATACAGTAAAGAAAGAGATGATGGCTAAACAGATCACAACAAAAGAGCTTATATCATGACAAAGTAAAATGAGAAGCTTGAAAGCGTTATTGGCTCATAAATCCCCAAAGTTTGAAACATTATTATAAAATCAATCATGGGCTTTATAGCCTTCTACAAAAATGACAGATCCTGAAAATCCGATCTGTTTACACAAAAAATACTTGAAAGTGATAGTTTTCTCAGATTAGGGCTTCAAACACTTGCTAACTATTTGTCTATCTACTGTGAAGATCTAGTTCATTGAGTGAATTTTTAATAACTGAAGTGGTCACTGATAATCACCACTACTAGTTCACTGTGAAATTGCCGCCAACAGTTGGTGTGTTATCACATATATAGTAGCCAGGCTACCATATTCTATTTTCCAGACACAGTACTTTTTTCAGCCAGATCTCTTACATATGAGATGCTGAGATGAGCAGTTTTGATGGATCATTATTATCTTAGTGGACTGTTGTACTCTCCCATGTCAGGACTGAGTCTCAGGACACTCAAATTTGAGGACCGATGTAGCCATTTATGTCATTTTTAGAGCAGTCATTAATGCCTAGTTTTATGTTAGTTCTTTCTCATTGGACAGATGGTGTCTCAGATGGATCATATTGCATGGTTATGACTCAATTTTTTTTATTGTGTTATGGTTATTATTGCTTTTATACTGATTCTTGTGACATGTTTTAACTTGTGGTATCATGATCTCGCGGTCATATTTATATGGACTTGGTTGTATATTGTACTATGTATTGATGTCCCTACTTAGACTTGGAAGTTCTTGATCTATACTCATTGGTTTTACCCTCCTTAGGGATAATAGAGGTAGTCATTACCACCATTGTTTTGGCTTGCTAGTGTTGGCTCCATCATTCATTGTCTTCACCCAACCATTACCTTCTAGTTTAGTTTTCAACTCGACTGACTTCTTGACTTATGGCATGGAGGATCTTTTTCCTCGCTAGAACTTTTGTTGGACAAGCCTCCCTATTTATATTGTGTCTCGTCTCTGATTTGGTGACAAAAATTGCCTTTGGTAAGTTGGATAGTATGCCTAAATCATTCTGGTCGGTTGTCCCGATGTTTGGCACTGTGCATAATCCCCCTAGTCACTTGAGATGTTGTTGGATAAAACTGAAAGCTCATGTACTGCCTATGCTGAAATAATTGAATATGTGCCCATGAAAATGAAAATTATAAAACTGTGTTTCTTAACATATGTAAAGAGGGCAAGAGCAATGAAGTGCTAAAATACTCCTTGAAGAGTATAAGAAAAGGTCCAAAAAGCAATGATAAAAATTACGTTGACCTTATAAAATATGCCCCGGATGAAAGCTGCGATTAGCTGTGCTTTTAAGCACTGGTGAAGTCCCAAAAGGGTAATATAGGCCAAAAAGGCCATAGAATACAATGTGATCCTAATGAATTTGGATCAAGCTTGATGTAGACATGATGCCTAAGTTGAATAAGCACTCTCTAAACAACTCACCCATCTGTGAGGCACTGCCATTCCTTGTGTTGTTGTTTGTCCAACATGGGTTATAGTGATTTTTCCCTTTCCTTATCCAAAGTGTCATAATGTTGAGTAGGAAGTCATCCTTTTCCTTAGCCTTGTCATTTTCACCTTTCACCCTTCACTAGCAAATTGGCTACAACTATGAAGTGAGTATAGTCTCGAAAGTCTAAGTTTGAGTAATAATAAATAAAGCCTTATATATGTATTTGTTGATGTACCGTCAGTGAAATGAATGCTACTTGTTGTGATTGTTACTTGAATGAGTTGTAGAGCATGGTTTAACCTTTTAACACTTGCAGCAGATGGATGTATTCTGAGTTATTATGGGTATCTGATCAGTTATAAATGGTTATATTGTTTGTTTGATGTGATTGATGGTCAGATAGAGATCTATGAGGGGTATGAGTATACACCTTAGATGGATTTGGACTCTTTGAGTCCAATGAGACAGTTTATTTCTAGTTTCGGGCACTTATAGATGTGATTAGGCTCATTCTGCCTTCCTGATGCAGTTTTTCATCACAGGTTGATATTTTTGAGCAGGGAAATGTTTCAGTTGGATCTCGTAGGGCATTGTATGGGCATAGGGGGGTGTAGCCAATTGTTTGTACCATATTACCCCCAACCTAGAGAGCCTGGTGGGCTCAGTTTGACAACGCAGGCACCCTAGGAGGTTGTTTTGGCAGGTTCATGTTTCCCGAGGTAGATTAAAAAATGATTAAATTGCTATTGAAGAAATCGGTTTGGGCTACTTAAGCAAGGAAATGACATGGGATGAGTCATGATGATGAGAGTGATGTCCTCCACACCTTCTCCAGCAGTTGTAGCTCTTGATTAGGCCCACATCTATTTTTGGGCATTTTTATATTATTTTTTGGAGCTCTTTTTGGGAGGCTCACGATTTCCTCAATGAGGCACAAAAGTCAAAGAATTAAATTGTTATATTATTTATTGTGCCAAGGGGACACCCAAAGGGAGTTAGTCAAACACTCCTTGGACCCACCATGTGCTTTCATTTATTTCTTGTTGAGTGGGTTACCTTATTTTGGGTGGTTTAGTCCACTTTGGTAAATTATGGTTATATTGATCCATGTGTTGTATGTTGAGCTCATCTCAACCATTGCTTAGAACATTTCATATTTTAATCTTAGCCACTCATTTTGAAAGTGGTTAGGGTTTGGTTATGATTGAGGTTCTCTCATTTCTATTTAAAGGAGAGAGCTTCTCATTTGTAAGGGGTCTTTGGCTCTTGGATTTGAATAATAGAAAGACTTTTTTATGGAAATTTTTCTGTATCTGCTTTGCATCTGATGTGATCAAATGGTGATTAGCTAGTCTTCAGCTTCCTAGAATTGTGGAAATTCTTGTGAGATCTATATTTTTCATGGCTATCATTGTTTTGTCTATAGGAGGGCGTTTTGGCTGGAGCATTTTTGTAGGGGGACCTCAACTCCCTTGGTTCTCTTCGTCTTGGATCAGGGGGTTTTCATTAATTTCATTGTGATCTATGATTACTTCATTTTACTGTCTTGTAGAATTCAGTTTCTTTATTTTGTAGGTGAAAATCTGATATGGTTGACGTTTGCTCATGCAGGGCAAGGGGTGCATTGATGGCTTTGAGCTTGCATATGCCATAGAAATCACGGGGATCTTCCAGAATTGATCGGGATAGCAAAGATCGTCACTATTACAGAATTCTACAAGCTTTTCCAAGTAAGATCCAACAGGTAATTCTCTTCTTTTTTCAGATCTTATTCCATTGTACCTTGCTTCAATTCAACTTTTTCTTAAAACTCCTAAAACACTAAAAACACTAAAAAATCAATGAACTTGGGAATAGTTCGATATTTTGCCAAACCATTTCTGGGTTTCATAGATCGGGCCTCCCCTTCATCAAATAAACTGAAATGATGGTCAAATTCCTCATAGTTTGATCTAGATCTGATTTTTAAGCATAAAATTGCATAACCCCCCCATTGAAAAATTGACCTACTAGGGTTTTGAGTTTTTCTAATTTTTGACTTCATAGATGGATAGATCAGGTCCCACATAGCCTAAATAAACCCCAATTATATGCAATTGCTTTACCATTTGGCCTAGATCTGAAAAATTGATTGAATTTGCCCTGGCGCCCTCACTGAAAACTGGACTTTTTCAGAAGTGATTTTTTTTCTTCTTCTGAAATATGACAAGATATGCTGATAGATTAGGGCCCAAGAACTCTAGAACACCCCCAATGTTGTGCTAGTTCCTCCCAGTTTTCCCTAGATCTGAAAAATCAGTTTTCGGCCTCCTAGCCCCATCATCAGATTTTGACTTTTCTAAATCTGATTTTTCTGCTGATTTCCTAATTTGGGCTTATAGATTAGGTCACCCTGACCTCTTTTCTTCCTCAACGCTGAGACATTAACCTCTCGGTGACCCTAAAACCACAGATCTATCCTCCTAAGCCCTAGCGCTAACCATCCATTGAGCTGGGTTTCTTGTACCTTAGCTTTTCTGGACCAAGTACTTTCTGGGTTCCTAGACCAAGGTGTCCCGCAGGTGGGTTCACTGAAATGTTTGGTTGATGCTGAATCCATTGACCAATACACACAAGGCATTGATTTCCTAGCTAGCGCTATCCTTGAGCTCTCCTCCCATTCCCTTTGCTAACACTCATTGATAGCTCAAGTCAACTATCTTTTGCTGAATCTATCTCCTTGGTACTCGACAGTCCCAACTTTGTTCTTGCTCACCCTGTCACAGATACGTTTCCCAAGACAATGGTCATCTTCACCAGTTGCTAGTACCTAAACCCTAGATCTAGGGTTTCCATTCACCTTGCACCTTAAGTACCTTGAAGCCCCATCGGATCTTTCTGGTGTCTAGGTTTGATCTCTCCTATCGGGAGCAGATCTAGGTCTCCCCCATTGTTGTCTTGGACTAGGATAACATAAAGTGAAGGCTGCCTTGATTGGAATGAAAACCATCTATTTGGGAGTCTAGGTAGTCGTGGTTCCACCCCTTAGTTGCTTGTCCCTATACCATCCATCCTGGATCCACCTCACACAGGAAACTACAAGGCGGGTGATAACACAGTGTTTCGACGGTTTACTGAAGTGACCTTTCTTGCTTAAATCGCCAGATTTTTCTACCTTGTCACCATGATTGTCGATCGGATGCTCTAACCTCTAACTCGTCGGCGCCTCAGGCACGACTATTGCCGTAGTGGCAGCGTCTTAAATCCCTAGTGCCACGACGGTTTCTTCATCGGCACTTTCCATCACTAGCTTGTTGATGATAAGAAGATGAAACAACTAATGCATCAGAACCTCAAAGAAGAATGTTGCCACAGTGTCGAAGGTTCCAACGACTAATATTCTTAGCGTCGGCGATCGAAAACTCTGTCTTCTAGCCCGTTGGCACCTTAGATCGGAACGCGACCGCTGTTTTAGAGGTGAAATGAACTAATCTTATCGCTGTCAAAAGTCGTTTGATGAAGGAATCAGAGCTTTAGTTCTTTGTGCCTCCAACACTGTGGAGGAGCTTAGTCTTAAATTCATCGATATGTAGTTCTTTGTTCTCCCGATTGTCGATGATTTCCTGTTGATTGATTGAAAGCCATAGTTTGTATATCTTCTACCATTTCGGCTCCTTAGTGGACTAACTCGTCGATCTGTAGCCCTTAGTTCTTTCGATTGTCGATGATTTTTTGTTGATTGATCAAAAGCCTTAGTCAGTCTGCCTCCCACCGTTGCGTCTCCCTCGTGGACTATTGTGCCGATGATTAGTGTTTTCAAGTTTCGATGCGTAGTCCTTAGTTCCTCCGATCATCGATGAGTTTTTATTGATTGATCAGAAGCTTTAGTCAGTCTACCTCTCGTCGTTATGGCTCCCTAGTGGACTATTGTGACGACAATTAGTGTTTTCAAGTTTCGATGCGTAGTCCTTAGTTCCTCCTATCGTTGATGATTTTCTGTTATGGCGAAACCCGTAGTTAGTTTGTTTCCCGCCGTTGCGGCTCCTTAGCGAACTATCTTGCCGACGATTTATGTTTTCAAGCTCCGATGCATAGTCTTTAGTTCTTCCAATCACTAATGATTTTCTGCAGTGGCGGCGCCGCAGTGAACTAAAACTCCGAAACGTCGGCATAATAGAGGACTACACCTCCGATCACTGTTTATAAAATGTTCCGATGGCAGTAAATTTTTTAGCAATACGCCTAACCGTCAAAGGGGTTTTCCACCTATTATTTATCTTCCATCTTTCGGTGGCTAATGAGATGTTCTGATCCTCGCCCAAGACACTGAAAGCTATAACTTGTGAAATTTTCATAAAAAACAAAGGCTTTCAAACTGTTAGTGACATTCATATCCCTCATTGCATGAATTAAATTATTCATATGAAAATAAATTATTTTGGGAGATAACACATGGGAAGTATTTCCTTTCTAATTTCTATTTGTGGAATTATCCTATAACTCCTTCTGATGTGAAACCTATTGGAAGTACACTTTGGGGTATTTTGAGAATCACACAGCTTGCTATAAGAAGATCATGATGAATATTCCTTACATGCCATGCTTCCAATTATTGGACTCATCGTCCTCTTCCTATAATGACCTCTAGAGCGACTCTCTACATTTATTTGACCAATATCACTTGGATTTGGATCCCATATTGGCTCGTTGCTGAATATCTATGAGGATTTGAAGGATGACAATGTTGATTTGGTTCTCCTCTTCCCAAGATTTAATTAATATCTCATTCAAGATTTCATTGTTGCAACCAAATTTCAGGGAGTGATATGCTCTCTTCTCCCATTGGACTCCATCTCAATGTTTTCCCCTTGCATATTATCCCCAAGGACATCCTCCTCATGCTCATAGCGGCCCTGGTCATCATTCATGGTCACCATTGCTTTTGGAAATATTTTCCCTTTCCTTGTTGTCCCATGCTACAACTATTGAAAGACCATATACTATAAACATTGTGCATTATAGAAATAATTATTAGACACATTAGTAACACATGAAATAATACACATTTTCCATTCTTTAATAAAATCAATCTCATGGAAAAATTTACAGGATTACAAATTCCTTGGTTCTTTTATCCCCATTATGCATTTATGGAAACTACCATGATTGGTAACTCATCAAATCAAAATCATATGCACTTGTTGTGCATCTCTAATATCTTCTTGTAGCATGGATACGTCCTAAACAAACCCAACGTTGTTTTGAGAGTACAACTTCAAGTGCCATTCCCATGAGACTTGTGTTGTATATGAAGTCCAGAATCTATGTTGTATTAGGTTCAGATCTTCTCCATGGAACTTATGTCGTATTAAGTTCAGTAACTTATGTTGTATTAAGTTAACGAGATTATGTTTTATTAATCTAGGACCTTGTCCTATTTGGGAGAGATGCTGGTAGTAGGATCTTATGTCGTGTTACGATCATGACCTTAAGTTGCATTCAGGTCAAAGACTTGTGTTGTATCAAGTCAAATGATTCTCATAGATGGTACCATATGAGATGGTTCTCCTTAATGGTCTTGTGTTGTATAAGTGTTAGAATTTTAATGGTTATACAATATGTAAAACATTTAGCATCATAAAATAATAACCATAATAAAATGATCACTGAAATAAAGACAAGCACAACCACACAAACAAACAAAGAGATTTATCCTGGGAAACCCTTATGGGGGAGAAAACCCAACAACACTTCCTCAATATAGAATTCAACCAAGTACTGTGTAAAACCCCAAGAACAATAATAGAGGTTCCCTTTCTGCAACAGACTACTCCTCTCTCGCTCTCTTGCACAATGCTTGAGTGAAAGTGTGTAAGAACAAGAGAGGCGCCTCACCTATTTATATTCATCAGGTGAGTGACTCAAATAACTAACTAGGTCGATTAGGTTCTCTAATTAGGGCCAACCTACCTAGGGAGACTTAAAATAACATTTATAAAATACCTTTGTGGGTACTATTTCCCCGACTTACAATGAATATTTTACCTCATGAATTTTACATGACCAATTACATCAAGGATATCTTCGAACAAATGAATAACATCTCTGAAGGAGAAATACAATAAAATTTCAATAGAATATTTTACAAAGCTACAATATTTTAACACTCCCTCTTAACCAGGAAGGTATTCTATATCAGCATCAACCACCACCACAACTATACATCTAACTTGGCGAGTCTCTATATGTCATAGGAAGTTTTAGAACAACATCATTCTCCTTTATCATCGATTTGGAATTGCATTATCATCAATATGTGAATACTGGATCATCTTTTGCAATATCAATATGTGAATACTAGATCATATTCTCCAACATCAGTATGTGGATATTGAATCTTCTTCTATAATATCAAAATATGGATGTTGATTCTTCTTCTGCAAGATCGGTATGTGGATACCGAGTCTTCTTTTGCAATATCAGTATGTCGATACTGAGTCTTCCTCTGCAATATTAGTATGTGGATACTGAGTCTTCTTCTACAATATCAGTATGTGGATACTAAGTCTTATTTTGCAATATCAGTATGTGGATATTGAGTCTTCTTCTACAATATCAGCATGTGGATACTAAGTCTTCTTCTTCCATATCAGTACGTGAGTATTGAATCATATTATGCCATATTGGTATGTGAGCACTGAATCTTCTTTTGCCATATCAGTATGTGAACACTGAATCATCTTCTACCATATCAATATGTGAATACTAAATCATCTTCTGCCATATCAGTATGTGAATACTAAAGCATATTCTGCCATATCAGTATGTGAGTACTGAATCATCTTCTTCCATATTAGTATGCGAGTACTGCATCATCTTTTTCCATATCAGTATGTGGGTACTCAAGCATCTATCTACAACATCAATATATGAATACTAGAGTGACAACAACAACATCATTAACATGTTAGTGTTAAAACCTCATAATCAATAAATAAATTCTAAACCATTATTTGTAAGATTAGTAAAGAAATACTGAAGAAAGCCTCATCAACATTAGTATATAGATATTGAAACTACCTCGTCATCATCATTATGGGAATACTAAAACTACCTCATCATCATCAGTATGGGAATACTGAACCTACCTCATCATCATCAATATGGGAATACTAAACCTGCCTCATCAACATCAGTATGGAAATACTGAACCTACCTCATCATCATTAGTATGGGAATATTGAACCTACCTCATCATCATCAGTATGGGAATACCGAACCTACCTCATCAACATCAATATGAAAATACTAAACCTTGCTTATCCACATCAGTATGAGAATATTGATCCTACCTCATGAACATCAGTATGAGAATACTGAATCTACCTTATCAGTATAGGAATATTGAAACCACCTCTTGAACATCAGTATGAGAATACTGAACCTGCCTCATCAGTATAGGAATACTGAAACCACCTCTTGAACATCAGTATGAGAATACTAAACCTGCTCGATCAATATAACAATAATGAAACCACATTTTGAACATAAATATGAGAATATTGAACCTACATGATCAGTATAGGAATATTGAAGCCTCCTCTTTGACCTTCTAGAGAAAAATCACGGTGGGTTCTCTGGTAGATCCACTAGGCATTTTGTTTGACTTACTAACCCTTTTGAATGAACAATCCTAGTCGGAAATATGGATCTCCATGGGGAACAAATAATCCTTGTATGGATTACTAACCCTTTTGAGTAAAACAAGCCTATCCAGACATACTAATACCCCTAGGATAAACAAGCCTCATCTGACTTACTAACCCTTTCGGGCCAACAAACCTAGCCAGACATACCATACCCTAGACTGAGATACCACACCACTACAATAGAGATCCTTCTACCTCTTCTACTCCCTCTTTCGAGGGAGATCCTTTCAGACTACACCAATCTTGTCTTGAAAGTATTCAAACTTTACATGAGACATAGGCTTAGTCAACACATCTTTCACTTGTTCCTCTGTAGGAACATACTCGAGCTTTACAACTCCCTTCTACAACTTGTTCTTTATCATTCTTCTCTTGTACATCCGCAACCACATCATTCTTCTCTTGTACATATGCAACTGCATCATTTTTCTCTTGTGCATCCGCAGCTTCATTAGTCTTCTCTTGTAGGTGATTGCATACAATCCTTCCTACAAGTCAAATACAATTATATGACTAGAAACATTTTATAACATATTCATAATGACAAATTATTATGCATAAAGATATATGTCATATAATCATGCAACCATTTATTCTACTACAACATTCATCCATATCCTGTAAACATACGGTAACTTTCTAGATGCCTTCCATCTCTACCAAGAGATTATTACAAGTGTGCACTACTCCCAACATGTCAAAAAAAAGGTTTCATTCTAGATAAGTAGAAATGGAATGTTTCACAACACCATAAGCCACTTTCCCATCTATTGCTGCTGAAAACACCATCCCAAACTTTTGTGATTTTGGGGCCCCCTTTTTTATTTTAGATGTTAAGATTCCTTTGATAAATTTTTCTCTCTGAGGAATTCTTCATGACTTAGTCGATTTTGCAAAATTTGAGGTCTTCTATTTGAGTTTTTGAAACTCATAATTTTTACTCGATACATCTGCTGAATTCAGCGAGTCTGGCTGATGCATCAGAGAGGTTCATCCTTTTTCACCCAATTATTGCTTGCTATTCTCTCTTCTGGAAATCATTTTCGAGTTTGCCGATACGTCGACGATATGTTGGTCTTTGAACCGATCTTTTCGGCCAGGTTTCATGTTTCTTCCCAATGGTATGTTATCAGGCCATCTCAACAAGGATTTTTGAGATTGACGGGCCATCTTGAATATTCGAGCCGACAACATTCAGGAGGTTTATTTTTCTTTTCCTCCAGTCACACGTCAGAAGCTTTCCGTAAGTTTTTCGATGGTATTTTCGGGCGTTTATGCCAACGGAATCGACAGGGCTTAGCTGTTGCAACTGATATGTTCAGGTGCGCTCTTCATTATCAACCAATGAAATTTAGGGAATGTCAGTCGATAAAGTCTGTGGAGATTTTTATTGGATTTCTGCAATGGAAATTGGAAGAACTCCAGTTGTGGAGTCGGCGCCGTTGCGGGAAGACGTGTCTTCTGCCACCAATGTTTTTATGGGAATCCTGCTGATAGGTTTATCCACATGTTGAGGCCTATAAATTCGTAGGAAACAATAGCAAGGGATTCTCCCTATTCGATATTCCCAACTAGCCTGTGACTGTTTGGTGTAGGGAATCCGTCTAGTTTGCGGTCCGACTACTGTAGGTCAAGTAACAAAACAAAGGGTTTCACCGGTTGTGGCTCAGTCCACCGTATATATTTTTTGTATTTTAGTTTTAAGTATGATATGCAAGTGCCTATCTAAGATGCAGATCGATAAAGAATGCAAGGAGTGGTCACAATGTGATGCGCAGGTTCTTGCCTCTCATCTTAGACTCTCTCACATCTAAATCACACACAACTAGGAAATACAACACTAACTCAGCTGTCCCTAGGGAGAAAGAAATTAAAAATGAGTAATGTAATACTATTCACATGTTAAGATAAATCACAGATAGCTATTCTTAGCATCAAAACACATAAACATGAATAAATATATACATGACAAGATAGCTCATCAACCATTAAACCCTCCATTATTCATAGTGGAAATTATCACAGAATAAACCAGAGAACATTCAGATAGGAACATAGGTTCAAAAATTTAGAACGCTCTCACAGTTAATGAAACATGGTTGAAAATGAAATAGTTCCCCTTCAACATTGTTCATTTTATCACATTAGAACATTCCACACAGCACCTTCTCCAACAGGCAAAAATTGTAATTTCTTATTGTAAAACGAAGTAGTTCCTCTTACAACAAATGGTTCACAAGTTCTCCGGGGGAAAGAAGCCCCTATTCCCTCTAACTTTCCTACATTTATACAAAACAACCAAACCTTTGGGTTGCCCCCGCCCCCTGACCTTCCGACTCCCCTAGCCATTTTAATCTCACAGTTTTGTTAGTTTGTGAGTGCTCATGATTTAGGCAATACGTTACATTTCATATTTTAGTATTATGAGTAATTCATAAAATGGGACCAGCTCGGTAAATGTTGAACCTTTTCCAAGCCCGGGCCTCTATTGCTATCGATTCCGCTTTGTCTTTTATTTGTCCGTTGATCTTAGAACATCTCTGCCTATCACTTTTCAGCCAACCTCCTTCTACTTTGTCCTTCAGCTATGTCTTCTTTGCAGCAGTAATCTAAAGAATCTCCTAAGTCCGTCTACAGTCAAAATGAAAATTCATCATTAATTTGGACTACATCTTTTCAACAAATGTAAACCATACTAACAATAAAACTGATCATCAAAATGAGTCCCTGCACTACGCTTTCGTCGTGAAAAACCTTAACAAGAAACAGAAACCACCGCCGCCCACAAAGGGGGGTTAAAGCTCACAAAATGGCAAGGAAAAACACTAAATCCTCGGTAGGATAGTTTAATTAACATCCGCAATGGCGGGCTTCAAACGGACAATGAGTTCCATGAGACCATTAAGTCTATCGGCATCGGGAGGCTAAATGCCAAAGCATCAGGCGGGAAAACTCCTTGTCGACGAACGAAATGACATCAACATCGGGAGGTTAGTGCATTACACAGCCGCAATGGTGGAAGATGAAAATACTACGGGCTCCGCGGCAAATAAACATATCGACGAAAATTGTAACAAGCCATCAGCAAGTGGAGTAGTTAGATGGCGGACATTTAGTTCTCCTGGGAGCTGCAGTGGCGAAAAATAGTCAGGCTGCAACCTTCGATCAAAGTCATAAACTTTTCGATATGGCACAGAAACATCATGAAAATTTTACGTGTTCAGAAAATATTAAGGTTGTGTAGCGGCTTCAAAAGTTGGTCTCATCTTCAAAACAACGGTGTCATAGAGATCAAAACACCTACTCAAAACTCAACCAACCTCCGACAGCGCACAGCAAGTCAAAATAATAACATCCCGGCATCGAGAAAGTCAAAGCTACCTGTCAAAACATTTATCGTTTAGCTTTCACAATAGAGGCTTCATAGGGAAATATAACTCCGATGCATTGTTTACATGACCTCAGATCAACCAAACTAAACAATGTTAAGTTCCAACAGACTTTCGGCTGGGCAGTGATGAAAAATTTGTTTCACCTTTGAAATAGCGGCGAAAATGAGAAATAGACTTCTGATATCAAAGAAATAAATCACAAATCAAAGGACAACATTTTCAAATCAAACTTCAAATTCCACAACCCAAAGCAGTTTCAGACATTAGCAATTTTCCGAAAAGCATGAAAACAGTTGACCTCAAAACAATCCAAACTTGCAGCAGGGGGAAAACAAATAGAGTTCATGGATCCAAAATTTTTTAGGCAAGATAAAATTAAAAGGAGGGTCCAAAATTTAAAAAAATTGGGAGAACAGTTGCAGTTGCAACAATTGGCGACTACCTGGTGAACCTAGATCTCCAGACAATTTATTCCTTAAGTAACAGACTATTTGACAATAAAACCAACATGTTGAATTCTTCTAGATGTCTGGATTTCCCAAATGGAAAATATATGTACTTTTAATCATTGATGATAGTCCAATTTAGGAGAAAGGAAACCAAGATTTCCAACTCAAGATAACTCTTTTGAGGCTAGGAAAATGAGTTTCATTTATTACCTCTGTCTTCGGGTAGCTTCCAGCTTGGACACCACAAGATTATAACATATGGTAAACAGAAATATTCATTTGTTCCTCATTCCCATGTCATTTTGCACTTTTGTGCTTTTGGACTTTTTGTCCTTTGTGAGTCCTCCTGCATGCCCTTCTTTCTGAATTTATATTTAGGCTCCTCTATCCATAGTGTCCTTTTGTGTGAGAGATGTATTTAACTTTCAGCTCACGGACAGAGAAGAACTTTGGCAATTTTGTACTTAAATGATTCAGTATTTTGTTTTGGTACCTATTGCTTTCATAGGAGTTTGTGACTCTTATCTGCCTTTTGGATTTCAATTTTTGACATGGGATCATTTATATATAATATACTGTTTACCTTGCTTCCTTTCCGTGGGTCTTTTGCTGTCACTCCCTAGGATATTTTTAAACGTGAGATGGATGGAGCCTCAAAATAGTATTCCAGACCTTTTGATCCTGGTTTATTTTACAAGGATTAAGTAGGACTTCAATGTGTTCATAGCCATGCAGGAAAACTGCTAAAGTAGAAGAAATTATTTTGGATAAAACAATAGTACACAGTCTTACACTCAAGGACTTTAATTACTCCAGAATTCTGATGCTCTCCATGCAACTAAACGTTTGCCTCTTTTTTATTGAAATCAATCAAAATCTAAACTAAAACAGAAATAAAATAAATCAAAATAAACAACCAAATCAATTTATTTATGTACAAGATAAAAGAACAAAAACAAAACTCAGGAAAAATAAGGTTTGAGAACTAAACCATTAACTGGTAAGTTCTCTTCCCACCCCTGTAAATCTAGTAGTTTATAGGTTGAGGGGCCAAGTTTTTCCGCAATATGGAAAGGGCCTACCCATAACTGTTGAAATTTCATGTGTTTTCCTTTCTCATCATGAGGGTAATCCCATTTGAGAACCAAATCTCCCACCTCGAAATCTTTTGTTCCAGCTTTGTGTTTATCAAACCATCTCTTTACTACCTCTTGTTGTTGTTTAAAACGTTCTCTGGCCCTGGATCTAGATTCCTTTGCCTTCAACAGGTTATGTATCCTTATCTGCAAGACTTCATTGTCTGATCCTTTGGATTCTTGAGCTATTGTGGAAGAGGGTAGCATGATATTGGGGGGTAGAATGGCCTCTTTTCCATAAACAAGGGTATATGGGGACACACCTAACATATTCTTGGGGGTGACCCTATCATCCCAAAGATCATTTGGTAATGCTGAGTGCCAACTCCTCTGATTTTCTATCACCGTCTTTTTTAAAATCCTAATCAGATTTTTGTTCGTAGATTCATCCAAGCCATTTCCCTGTGGATAGTAATTTGTAGAGTAATGCAACTTAATTCCTTTCTCATGAGCAAATGCAGTTAATATAATTGAGGAAAAGTAAGTATCATTATCGAAAACTAAAGAAATTGGAACTCCAAACCTGGTCATAATATGATCTTGCAAGAAGTCCATGACCGCATCTTCATTTACTTTATGCAACGGAATGGCTTCGACCCAACGAGTGAAGTAGTCGGTTGCCGTCAGAATATATTTGTGTTGCAAGGAAGAATTTGGATTTATCTCTCCAATGATGTCCACCCCCCACTGCTCAAAAGGTTCTGTTATCATTACAGGCTTTAATGGTCCTGCTTCTTTAACTTGTCTTCCCCCACACCTTTGGAAGATGTCGCACTTTCTGACATGGGCATGTGCATCTTTGAACAGTGTGGGCCAATAGTATCCAACTCTGAGAATTTTATGTGTTGTTGTATCTCCAGAGAAATGTCCTACAGCAGGCCCATCATGTAAGTCTATCATTACCTTCTTCGCATCTTCTTTTTCTAAGCATCTAAGAAGAACTCCATCATAATTATTTCTGAATAATATTCCTTCAACAATCTGATATGAGACTGATTTAAGATGCAGTGCTCTTCTTTGCTTAGAATTCCAATGTTTCGGTAACAATACCACCTGAAGGTAATGCACAAGGTCTCGATACTAGGAGTCTGGAGCTGTGAAAAGAGGACATACATCCATCAAATGTAACTTAGCTTCGTTTTCCCAGTTCTATTCTTCATTGTCTTTACTTTCAGTCATTAGTTTGCACAATCCCTGCCCTTTAACTATGGAGGCTGGCTTAAATTTGAGGTCATACTCCTATAGATCTGTTACCTAGTTGCCTCTTCTTTTGGTACGAAAAGAGACCTCATAGCTGGGTGTGGAACGGTTACCTTTGTTCGGTTCTTTAGTATGTATGGCCTGAATTGTTTCATTGCTTTGAACACTACATAAGCTTGTTTGTCCACAACTGGGTAATTCAATTTGGCCCCTTGCAGACTAGTGCTCATAAATGATATAGGGAACTCATCTCCCCCATCTTCCTTCTGGGTAAGCACAGCTGCTAGTGAAGCATCAGATGCGAAAGTGTACAAAATAAAATATTTCTCAAAATCTAGACTTTTGAGGGAGGGTGCGTGCGCAACAGCTGTTTTAATTTTACTAAATGTGTTCTTCTCTACATCAGTCCACTTGAATTGTACACTTTGCTTTACCTTTTGCTACAAAGGTTTAACAATTTGCGTGAAATCTGGCACAAACCTTCGCACGAAGTTTATTGTCCCCATAAATGACTGCATGCCCTTTTTATTATGGGGTAAGGGAATTTGTTCGATGGATTTGATCCTTTCTAGGTCTATGGAGATCCCCTTCTTAGAAACCACATGACCCAACAACTTACCTTCTGTAATGGAAAACACACACTTCTTGGGGTTCAGCGAGATACCATATTTTCAGCAGCGCTAAAAAATCTGCTTTAGATGAAATGTGTGTTCCTCTCTTTTCTTTGAGAATATCGTGATGTCATCAAGGTATACTACAGCACAGCGACCAATCAGACAGTGGAAAGCTATATCCATAGCCCTCTGGAAAGGAGCTCCAGCATTTATGAGTCCAAAGGGCATCCTCCTGTAAGCAAAAGTTCCCCACCTGGTCCTGAATGTCATTTTAAGTCTGTCTTCTTCAGCTACTAATACTTGATTGTAGCCTGAGAATCCATCTAATAAAAGAATAGTTCAGAACCTGAAACCATTTGCAATATCTGCTCCATGGGTGGGATACGATAATTGTCTTTATCAGAAGCACAATTTAAGTTTCTAAAATCCACACATAGCCTAATTTCTCCAGATTTCTTCCTTACCGGTACCAGATTTGAAACCCATTCCGAGTGTCTAACCTTGAAGATAATTCTGGCATCCAATAGTTTCTTAACTTCATTCCGGATTAAAAGTTCTAATTTTGGTTGCATTTTCCTTAAAGGTTGCTGATAAGGTTTGATTCCAGATCTGATGGGGATAACATGTTGCATTATATTGGTGTCATATGTCTTCAGATATTCATATGTCCAGGCAAAAAAATCTTTGTATTGTTTGAAAAGAATGATAAACTTATTCCTTTCACCTGAGGAGCAACATTTTACCAAATTCACATATTTAGTCTCCATTTCAATCCCCAAATTAATCAAATCGAACTGTAGAGACGAGCTATGAGTCTTCACATTCGCTGGTCTTCTAAATTTCTCGTTTAAATCAAACATTCGTTCTAAAGTCCTAACTCCTTTAGGAATGAAATTATCGAATTTTAGCTCGGCTTGATTCTCTTCATCATCAATAATTTCCCCTTTGAAGGTCTCGTCATTTTTCAAGCATTCTATAATCTGCTGATCATCATCGAGAACTCGTAGATTGGTAATCATATCTGGGACTGAAGGCCTGAAAAGCAATTCAACAGAGCACTGATTATTAGAGGGCACAAGCCTTGCAACTGAGGTGGCCAACAAGTCAGCTGGTGCATTCTTAAGTCTTGGAATCGATACAATGTTAAATGCATTAAAGCCTTTAAGTAAATCCCATACTTCATTTTGATAAGCTTTTAAATAAGGAGAAATGCAATGTATTTGATTTCAAATTTGTTTTACAATTATTTCAGAATCTCCAAACACTTTCAAATTTTTTGCCTTTAATTCAATTTCCTTTCTTAGTCCCTGAACTAATGCTTCATATTCAGCTGTGCTATTAGTACATTCAAACTCTAACCTACATGAAAGAAAATGTTTGTTTTTCTTAGGGCCAATCATGACACAGCCGGCTCCCGACCCCTCTAAAGTTTTAGAACCATCAAAGAAAAACGTCCAAAAATTGCTAACTACTACTGTGTGAGCATTAACCTCTACATCCACAGCTAATTCTACTATTTTACAATCAATTTCATCAGCTTGTGAAAACCAAAGGAGATTAGGCTGAGCGTCTGATGTATCGCTGGCTTCTTCCGCTTGATAGTTTCCTGGTTCTAGCTCAATAAAGTAATTTCCCAAAATAGAATCCACTGGTTCATTTTTACCTTCGAACTGAGTAACATTGTGTTTCATGTGGGGCTCCCTCAAAACTTTAATTTGATTTGGGCTTCCTTTATATGGTAGCCACAGATGGGACCAATCCGAGGCAAAATATCCGTTCAGCTTTGTCGACCAATCTCTGCTCAAAACAAGTCCATAAGCTTCTGGTATGTCAGCCACCACAATATCAATGAATTGACACATGTTATCATTTGAAGATAAGTGAACGAGAACATCCTCCAATTCCTCAATTACCTTCACATTCGTTCTATCCAACTAAACGACCCTCCAGGTAGATGGTTTAGGTTGCCCATTTATCTTTTTACAGACTGATAGCGACATGACATTGACTGATGCCCTCGAGTCTACTAGGAAATTATGCACGTTGTGTTTGAAAATTTCAAAAGTAAGGAGAAAAGGTGGATTCTTGCTTTTAGGTTTACCTCCCATACTTGCTTCACCAATTTCTTCTTCTTGGGGCTGATTGTCAGTGGGCAGCCTCTCCTATGATTCTTCAAGTGCTTTCAATAGATTTTCTTTCTACTGCGGCACATTGCATATTTCAAATAATGAGATGTTTGCCCTTACCCTTTTGATATCCTCCACAATGTCATAATCCATCTTAGGTTCTGTGAGATTCGATTTAACATTATTTATCTTTTCTTCATTGGGATTAGTAGGCATGTTGATCTGTCTAGGATTTTGACTGGTGATGGTAAATTCTGGAATTTTATTAGTTGAGGAGTTGTTTTGAAATTTCTTAACATTATTTTGAAGTCTTTTGATCTTCGGGAGCATAAGACCATTTTCCTTAATCAACTCCTGGCTTCTCATTGTTACATTTGTTTCCAGGGTGCCCTCGTGTCTCAGCTCCTTTTCCTCCTCCGCATCAAACAACGATACACAGTCCCATAAAACCATGGCCTCATCCTCCTGTTTTTATGTTGATTTATTTCTGTCTTTCCCTTCTTCATCGTTATCTTCAGTTAATTTGGAATCCAACAACTGATTCATAACCAACGTCATTGAATTTATCCATTGAAGACAATTCTTTTCAGAATGGGGTTGTTGGTGGAAAGTACAAAAGTTATCCATTCCTACCTCCATTAAGTTCATAGATGCAGGGCTGTGCAGAGGGGGTTGGGATTGATTGTTATCTTCCCTTTTCTTGTAATAAGGCTTATAGAACTTTTGGGCTTCCTTTTCCTTTTCCAAGTCTATGATTCTGTTAGAGATCTTTTCCATCATGTTTGCCATTCCCTCGAAATCTGGTGATTGCTCCTCTTTAGGCTTAGTAAATAACATTGCTTTCCTCCCAACATTTTTTTCTCCTGACCGTTCAGGGTATTCTTCGATGCTTTCTTTTTCAGCCTCTACTCTCTTCACTTCTTCATAAGTCTCTGCTAATGTAGGTTTGGCTTTCATTTTGGAAAACATGGCCAACTTGGGTCCTAGAGCTGAGGTGTAATAATCAATCAGAACTTTATCCGAGGGTTTGTCAGCTTCAGAAAAATTCTTAAGATAAGCTGCGAATCTTTGGGTAAAACTATGCACCTTCTCTTTTCTTTCTTTCTTCAAGGCACACAATCCTTTCATGAGAGCTGCATGAGTTTTTTGGGTTGCATACTTACTTCTAAAAATCCTTTCAAAGGTATCCTAGTATGGGATATAGTTTGTAGGCAAATTGAAATACCATGATGCTGTTGCTCCTTTAAGGGTGTGTGGGAAAATTCTACAAACTACATCCTCATGTTCCCCAGCCCTTAATCCCTCTAAGGCCAAATAGAAACTTTGTAAATGGTCATCTACTAACATCTTCTCATTTGGATCAAACTTGGGTAGCAACTTCTCAAAAGCTTGAGGTAAGTCGTGCAACGGAGGTGTTAAGTTCAAGGGTGATCTGGATTTCCAAGTCGGTGGTGGATTTGGTGGGTTAGTTGGCTGATTTACATTTACACCTGCCATGAGTCTGGGTGGGGAGTGAGGAGGTGAAAAAATAGGAGTATGAATAGGCGAACAGTAAGGTGTATTTGGGCCCACTAGATTCAAAGGCTGAACAACCTCCTGTAACGCTACTTCTACTAACTCTTCCCAATCTCCAACCAACACTGAGTCTTCCCAGATGGGACGGTCTTTCTTCTTGTATTCTCTTCGGGGTAAATCAGGGATAATGGGTAATCCTCCAATACTCTTTACATAAGCCCGTGTGTGTATTCTCAGATCATTTACCACTTGGTTGTCCACAGCAAACAAATGTTCTCTATTCTCTTCAGTATTAGGATTAGGAAAACTGCTTTCAAAACTATCATTGGTGGAGTTATTTCGAGGAAAAGTGTTTCCCTGGCCAGCCATGCACTAGCGGCCCTCCTTCTAGCACTAGAAACTATTGAGGCCTAGAAATTCATAGGCAACAACAGCAAGGGATTCTCCCCAGTCAATTTTCCCAACTAGCCTGTGATTGTTTGGTGTAGGGAATCCGTCTGGTTTGCGGTCCGGCTACCGTAGGTCAAGTAACAAAACAAAGGGTTTTACCGGTTGCGGCCCAATCCACCGTATATATTTTTTGTATTTTAGTTTTAAGTATGATATGCAAGTGCCTATCTAAGATGTAGATTGATAAAGAATGCAAGGAGTGGTCACAATGTGATGCGCAGGTTCTTACCTCTTGTCTTAGACTCTCTCACATCTAAATCACACACAACTAGGAAATACAACACTAACTCAGCTATCCCTAGGGAGCAAGAAATTAAAACTGAGTAATGTAATACTGTTCACATGTTAAGATAAATCACAGAGAGCTGTTCTTAGCATCAAAACACATAAACATGAATAAAGATATACATGAAAAGATAGCTCATCAACCATTAAACCCTCCATTACTCATAGTGGAAATTATCACAGAATAAACCAGAGAACATTCATATAAGAACATAGGTTTAGAAAGTTAGAATGCTCTCATAGTTAATGAAACACGGTTGAAAATGAAATAGTTCCCCTTCAACATTGTTCATTTTATCACATTCAAAAATTCCACACAGCACCTTCTCCAACAGGCAAAATTTGTAATTTTTTATTGTAAAACAAAGTAGTTCCTCTTACAACAAATGGTTCACAAGTTTCTCGAGGGGAAAGAAGCCCCTATTCCCTCTAACTTTCCTATATTTATACAAAAACAACCAAACCTTTGGGTTTCCCCTGCCCCCTGACCTTCCGGCTCCCCCAACCATTTTAATCTCACAGTTTTGTCAGTTTGTGAGTGCTCATGATTTAGGCAATACGTTACATTTCAGATTTTAGTCTTATGAGTACTTCATAAAACGAGACCAGCTTGGTAACTGCTGAACCTTTTCCAAGCCCGGGACTCTGTTGCTATCAATTCCACTTTGTCTTTTATTTGTCTGTTGATCTCAGAACATCTCTTCCTATCACTTTTTAGCCAACCTCCTTCTGCTTTGTCCTTCAGCTATGTCTTCTTTGTAGTAGTAATCTAAATAATCTCCTAAGTTCGTCTGTAGTCAAAACGAAAATTCATCATTAATTCGGACTGCATCTTTTCAACAAATGTAAACCATACTAACAATAAAACTGATCATCAAAATGAGGCCCTGCACTCCGCTTTCATCGCGAAAAACCTTTACAAGAAACATAAACCATCGCCGCCCACAAAGGGGGGTTAAAGCTCACAAAATGGCGGGAAAACCTTCATCAGTGGGAAAAAACACGAAAGCCTCGGCAAGATAGTTTAATTAACAGCCGCAACGGTGGGCTTCAAACAGACAATGAGTTCCATGAGACCATTAAGTCTATCGGCGTCGGGAGGCTAAATGCCAAAGCATCGGGTGGGAAAACTCCTTGTCAATGAATGGAATGACATCAAAATCAGGAGGTTAGTGCATTACATAGCTGCAATGGCAGAAGATGAAAAGACTATGGGCTCCACGAAAAATAAACATATCCGCAAAAACCATAACAGGCCATCGGTGAGTGGATCAGTTAGATGGTGGACATTTAGTTTGCCCAGGAGCCGCAGTGGTGGAAAGTAGTCAAGCTACAACCTTCGATCAAAGTCATAAACTTTTCGATATGGTGCAAAAACATCATGAAAACGTTATGTTTTCGGAAAATCTTAAGGTTGTATAGCGGCTTAAAAAGTTGGTCTCATCTTCAAAACAACAATGTCATAGAGATCAAAACACCAACTCAAAACTCAACCAACCTCCGGCAGTGCATAGAAAGTCAAAATAATAACATCCCGACATCAGGAAGGTCAAAGCTACCCGTTAGAACATTTATTGTTCAGCTTCTGCAACAGAGACATAGTAGGGAAATATAACTCTGATGCATTGTTTACATGACCTCCGATCAACCAAACTAAACAATGTTAAGTTCCAACAGACTTTTGGCTAGGCAGCGATGAAAAGTTTGTTTCACCTCCAAAACAGCGGTGAAAATGAGAAATAGGCTTCCGATATCAAAGAAAGAAATCACAGATCAAAGGACAACATTTTCAAATCAAACTTCAAATTCCACAACCCAAAGCAATTTCAGACATTAGCATTTTTCTGAAAAGCATGAAAACAATTGACCTCAAAACAATCCAAACTTGTAGTAGAGGGAAAACAAACAGAGTTCATGGATCCAAACAATTTTAGGCAAGATAAAATTAAAAGGAGGGTCCAAAATTTAAAAAATTTGGGAGAACAGTTGTAGCTGCAACACCACGGCAGGAAAGTTGTTTCCTATTCGATAAGATTGGATCCTCTCCATGAGTTCACGCGAAGCTGTCACCTACTTTTTCGTTTGTTTTTTGATGCAGGGGTATGGCCTATAAGTTTATTTTTGGGCACCAACGACGTTTTTTCCGATGGTCATTTAACCGCTCACTACCACATTTAATTATTTTTATGGGGGTGGATTTATAAGTAGGAAGGGGTTTGTTTTACAGTTATTTCATTTTTCGTTTGGAGCGATTGATTTCTTTTCTGTCGAGAGCACTCCAGTTGTCGAGAACCAAGGGGATTTAGCTGACCATGTAGGCTATTTCTGACCAACCATCGAAGTTACCCACTGACAGGTAGGATTCAAAACCCATCCAAGTCATTTTATTTTTAGTCTTAATTGAAGAATGAATTTTTCGTTAGCGTTTTTCTCTTATTGGATTAGGGATTTCCCGCATTCTTGGTGTTTATAGGCTCACCTAGGCATTTATGAAGTCGAGTTTTGAAGTTTTCAAACCCCATAAGGTTTTTCCCTAGGTATTTCCACCCCGTGAGTTACTATGCTCATATTTCATCCTTTTTTATGGTCGTGGGAGTTTTCTTCACCTGCTCCACCTTACTCACCCTCGATGATTAGAGTGTGAGCGTTGAGATTTCAGAGTTATTCATTGGTGAGGAGACCAGTGGAGTGTTTTTTTGACTGAGCTGCCTCTGGTTCAGGCTATTATGCAGCAAGAGGGTGGTTTTTCACAGTTGGCCTAGGTAGGTTTATGTTTTTTCCCAAGATAAGAGTTTAGAAAAATATGTTGGATGTGTAAGGTTTTCAAGCCTCTGTGGGGTTTTCTTTGGTAGAATCCCTAGCATGGTTTGCTAGGTTAAAGTGTGGTCTCAAGACTATAAGAAAAATGCAGATGATTATTTGTTTTTCAAAACCTGAGGTCTAGAACCCTTGCATGATGCAGTCTCCTGAAATTTTCGAAGATGATTGGGTAAAGACATTTTATTAAGTTTTCTTAAGTTTATACATCACTTTGCATTTTCAAGAATAGTAGTACGTCTCTATATTTTCTGGTAAAGCATGCATGCTACTAGAGCACGATATATTCTAACATAGTTTTTGTATGTTTATATTAAAATTGCCTCCTTTATATAACGCCATGCCTAATAAAGGGAAGAAGAAGGCTCGGGCCGCCGAAGGTGATCCAGAGGTAGAAATTATATCCAGGATAAAAATCATCTATGAAGATAAAAAGGCTATTATGGTGGCTGATCCATAATTCAAATGGGTCCAAATTTATCAGATGATTACGGACAAGAAGGTCCCATATGTAGAATTGGAAGACCTACCATTGTATGCAAACATCAAAATATTCGGCATTACAAAAGTGGATACACACCCTAAGTTGTTTCTATGTGCCGAAGTGATCGGCTGGATTTTATGTCAGATGCATTCAACTACCCTGGTCGTGAAAAACACATATAAGAATGTTGTTGCTTCTTTTAGCCTTGCATACATTGCTAAAGCCTGCAAGTTACCAGTGCCTCAGGTATTCATGACAGAAAAATGGATAACAGATATAAATATGGACGTATTTGACTATGTTAAGAGGATGATGTTGACCAGGAAACAGTTTCGTTATAAAGCTTCAAGGGAATATGAGATTGCTAATTCGCGTACCCCTTATTGTCTCATAACATTTATGTTAAATCATATTTTTGGCTTAGCAAACGAAAATATTTATAAGATAAGTTGGATTCCCATAATATATCATGTAGCCATGCAAGCTACAATATTCAACTCGGAATACATCGTGGCTAGTAGCCTGAAATCTTGCATAGCTGTAGCCTTGGGGGGTTTGACCCAAAAGAAGTCCGAGTTCTACATGGGCTTCATCTTGATTTATTGCATCCTATGCACTCATCCATTCCCAAAGTTGAATTGTGATTGGGATCCAACCAATACTCTTGTGTATTCTGCATACCCACTCTTGTGGGAGCACACATATCACAATTTCTACCAGGCTATCTGTGACGATTTTTTGATATCGTTATATGGATTGATTTTTATTGAAGAGTGTAACTGCATGTCCGAAGAGGCACTCAAAGTTGTAGGTGAATATAGGGATTTTTTCTTCTCCAAGGAAGGCTTGTACTTAATGATGTATGGAGATTCCAAAGCTCCTTCCTTTCTCCCCAAGTATGCAACCGATTATGTTATTCACAAAGAGGTAGTGAGGCAGCTATATCTAGATGGAACTGGGAACTTTCTATTTGACAGTAAGAAGGCCATTTATCCACCACTACCATTTTTCATTGGTGCTTATAAGTTTTCCAAGGAAAAAAGTGCTCTTGATTTTTTTAAAGAATTAGAAAATTTCCGTTTTGGAGAGAAGAGTTTTCACAGAAATGATGCATGGGACAAAGTGTCAAAATACTATGCGTCAGTGGGGGTGCATTTTGAATATGCTCATCAAATTGATAAGGAGGAATAAGCATACAGTAATGCACGTAACATGACCGCCTTGAACAAAATATTCAAGAAAAATATTACAACCACCAGAGGCAAAGGAAGTAGCAGTCGCACCTTCGAGAAGCAAACACAAGAGAAAGAAGCTACCAGGAAGAAAGAGGATGAATCCTGTAGGTTAGTCAAGGAACCAGAGAAATTGATAGATGAGGAAGCACAAAGAGAAAAAGATGAAGAAGCACTAAGGAAGAAGGAATAAGAAAAGGAGAAGATGAAAAATGAGGCTGATCAAGCAAGGAGAGAAAGAAAATGCTGTTGAAAAGGATTAAAAAGAAGGAGGAGGAAGACCGAGACTGGGAAAATATGGAACAAGAACAAGCCCTTGATAATCTAGTAGATTCTTCCATCCCATCAAGTAGCAACAAAATAGAAAGACAAGTCTCTTCGACAGAGATGGAATTGGTACCTTTTGTTCCATCTCAGGCACATGCCGTGGCCAATTTGGATACAATTTTCTTTGATAAGAACACAAAGTGGATTGTGATGAGATCAAAAAAAGATTGGAAACAGGTGGTCAGCCTGTAGAAATCATGGTAACATAAAAGACATTGTTGCATGGAACGGACAAAGACCCTAAAATCCTTGCAATGGAAGGTGTAGCAACAGCACTAGAAAATGTAGATAATGTTGGCAAGATGGCCGAGGATGCAGAACAATTTAAGGAGAAGATGTACCAGATAAAGGAAAATTTAAGAAATGAAAGAGGAGAAGGACAAAGTTTAAAAAGGAAATATGATGATACTCTGTCAAATCTTGAGAAGCTCAGGGAAGCATACCAGGTGTTGGAATTGGATAAGGATGCATTAGCCTTGTCAATAGAAATCACTGAAGGTGAAAGGAAAGATATTGAAAGGAAAGTTTCATAGTTGGAGGAGAAGAAAGCCACAACAAGCAGAAGATAAGAAGAAATAGAGGCCCAAAATAGCTTTCTAGGGGAAAAAATAAAGGTAGCCAAAGAAAAAGCAACTTGATATTATTCCATTCCACAGTCAAGCTTTCCTAATGCAAAGAAAAATACACCAAGTTCATTTAAAATTGGTTGAAGAACTATACATGATCAAGAAAATAGAGGGCAGGTTAAAAGAAATAACGAATAACTCAACAGAGTTCAAGAAAGGGGTATTGGAAGTTACAAAACTGATTCAAATACCATTGAATTGGATTGAAACTAATATAGTCTTTCCAGTCCACCTACCCCATAAAACAATAGTATGGTTGAAAATGTAATTGGAAATACTAGATTTCAGCAGCAAGGCCATAGCAAGATTTCAGACTGCAATCGATAAGACTATGGAGAAATGTAAGGAGTTTTACGTAAAAATGAGCACCACACATAACATATGCCAAGCTCCAACAGCTATGCAGATTTAGGAATACTCGAACAAAGAGAAACACTTGAAGCATCTGCAAGACAAGTTGCAGGTAGATGAATAAAGTGTCTAGAAGGTTGAGAACATTAATGAGGAAGTCATTGGGACTTGGGTTGCATAGGCCTCCATGCACAAATATATTTTAGATGAGTGGTTAATGCAGACCCGACCAAAACTGAAGGAAATGGAATCGCAGCTCGCCAAGCATGAATTGACTGCATGTATATTAGAACTAGTAGACTTTAGAGTCATAGCTGCCGAAGCTCATGCGTGGGGCGCTTTCATTGGACCACCGGCTAGACCCTCTTATATTTGTCTTATTCACACATGGCATTTATATGTAATTACTTATTATTTTCTATTTTCCTAGTGCAAGTCAGTAGAAGAGAAAAATTTGTAATCAAAGAGTTAAGGAAGCCAAAGAGGCTAGGGTAGCTGAAAAGTCATATGTAATTTGTATAAATAGAGGTAGTGTAGAGTTTAGAGGAGGATGTTTTCTAGCAGACATGCTGAAACTTTTTGTAATGAGAACTACTTATTTTTATAATAAAGAGAACTGGACTTTGGCTGGAGGAAGGACTATACGATTTTCAAGATAGATTACGTGGATTGCTGAATATGAACTACTTTTGCTTTATCTTGCTGCATAACTGTGAGACCATTCCAACCTGTTGAATTATTTTTGAAGTTCATGAATGGTTTTATT
Source organism: Pseudotsuga menziesii (assembly GCA_001517045.1). Taxonomy (NCBI): domain Eukaryota; kingdom Viridiplantae; phylum Streptophyta; class Pinopsida; order Pinales; family Pinaceae; genus Pseudotsuga; species Pseudotsuga menziesii. The sequence goes on from LPNX010302266.1 coordinate 77,659, forward strand.
TGCTATTTCAAATATTGTGCAATAGATGAGTAGTGAATGTTTTAATGGAGCAAAGCTATCTCTATGTTTAATTTTCTGTTATACTTATGTGTGAAGAATTAATGGCTATCTTTGAGATTCTACATGCAAACATTACAGTACATTGCTCATATTAATTATAATTTCTTCTCCCTGGGGATAGTTTAGAGAATAGTTAGATTAAAGTAGAAAATGCAGTTTTTTCTTAATAGTGATTAAGGAGCAAAGGGGATAAGATAGGAGGTAATAACCTATGCATCACAAGTTGAGGCCTTTTCTCCCTAATCACTTGAATTTAGTTTAGGCACTTGCATATCATCCTTAAACATAAAATACATAAATGGTGTACCGGGCCACAACCGGTAAAATAGATTTAAACATTCCTTTAAATTCTATGGTAGACGGGCCGCTAACCGGACGGATTCCCCATACCAAACGATAAACGATCTAATTGGGAACAGTTATAATGAAGAATCCCTACTCTCGGTACCTAGAATTTTTCTAGGCATCAACACCATCATGTGCATATTAGTAGTAAACTATTCACAAAAGAAAATACTCTAACATGCATAATATACTTCCTAGATCTATGGACATATCTATGTACACAACTGAACAACTAGATATATAGAAAATGGCAATTCAAATACTTATCTTTGTTTGTTTGGTGGACTCCAACTTGATCTTTGTATCCTTGCATGAGTTACTGGAGTCTTTGATAACATGCTCTACTTCATCGTATGATTTCGAGGACGTAAGTCTATCTTGTAGTGAGAATTTATCCTCACTACAGGAGCAGGAATGGCTCCCTTGTGCCTACAGGGCACAAGGGTAGGTTCCTACTCTTTGAAAATAGTAAAAAATGGAATGTAAAAATGACATAAACAGAGCTGCGAATTGAAACTAAGATAAGCTACACTAGAACAAGTAAATGACAGCTATTGTGAACTAGATCTAAGAACAAAAAATAAAAGAGAAGAGATGAAGCATTGTTGAACCCCTCTGCACACAATGGGTTAGGGTTCCGCCTCCAAAACCTGCAAAATAAACCTATACTACCATGAATACAACCTGCAAATGATGTTAATGAAAAACCTACAAATGGAAATATTGGTTAGAAAACAAAACAAGCAAATAAACATGCATGAAAAGAAGCTATACCTCACTTAGGTGGAAATGGGCCACCATGCCCTAGCTCATGGGAACACCTCTCTCTTGGTTGGGAAGCAATGGCTTGGAGAAATGGAAATGGAGGAGAGGGAGAGTGGGTGGTTTGAGAGCAAGAGGTCTCAAAGCATCCACAGGCAGCATAACAATATGCCAATGAGGAGTGTTTTGAGAGTGATCCCCCACACTTATATAGTTTTTCCAAGGGGTTTTAGGGTTTTAATCCCTTGGTCAAGGCTTTAGCTCCTTCTGCCCTAACTTTAGCCCTTTCAGGGTTTTAGCCCCTTTTTGAGGGCTTTAGCTCCTGGGGGTCTATTTTGGGCTCTTTTTTGGGGTTTTTGGCACTTTTCTTCATCCTTGGGCTCTTTTGGAGTTGTGGGGGTCAAATGGAAGGTCTTATGGAGTGAAATGAGTGTTGTGAGATGTGTCCTTGGGTGGTGTAGGCCATTTGAGAGCTGTGTGGGAGATTTTTGGGTTAACAAATTCCCCCCTGATGTGTGAGGGCAGGAGCTCAACGTATGGCTGATGGACATCATAGGATTTGTTGTTGAGGGGTGGTGCTTCTGGGGCTAGAACATGGTGGATTTTGGTTTTGTATTAATTTGGTTCCCATCAATGGGTGAGATACAATAAATGTGTGACATGTATATGGACGAGGCGGGCATTCCCATGCTCGTGAAAATGTTAAAAGAATCATTTGATCTATGCTCTAAAATACAAGAGCCGATCATATACAACTGATGTTACAATGCTGGTTGCCTCTATGTGAGGCTGAATACAATACTGATCTGGTACATTGGACCCATGGCATTCTCATGGAATGCTATATCTTCATGACTGACAATCTACTGGATCTGGAACAGTACATAGCTTTATGGACTCACTGATTGAGAGTCAGAGTCTCCGCAGTACAAGTATGCTGCATTAATCATAAAGGTATATCGAAACACTGCTGGGGCTTCTGACCACTGTCTCCAATGAAACCCGAAAATCACAAGGGACATAACCTATTTAGGTACCTCGAGTGGAATCACCAATGTGCTAGAGTTGGGTGACATTCGGGGTCTTCGACCAAATATTGTGTGGAACAAACCCTGTATGAATCTCAATGGTGCGATGATGGAGTTGAAGTCGAGCACGTGAGAAACAACCATCCCAAGAGGCACTAAGGACTCCTCTCAAGTGGTCCAAGGAACTCATCAATGATGTTAATGAAACCAAGGTACAGGGACCTCTGGGTCTATCCTTTGGAATATGTGTGTTGGTGTCGACAGAGGGAGACCTGCCCCTAGCCAAGGCAATGATGTTTCCTTGACTAGGAGCGTGAGGGATAACCGAGAGGTGTGATGCAATTTGTGGACTGAATCACTGAATTTTGGGGGAGGGGAGGGAAGGGAAAAAACTGAACAAGGGCAGGGGGGGAGGGTGACTCAAAATTCCTTTGTTCAGAGTATGACGGCAGGGATGACTAGGTAGCAAATGAAACTTACTCAAGGGAATGGGATCATAGCTGTAATACCGGGAATGTCACTGCAGATGGGAAATACTTGGGGGAGGTGGACACTTTTGATATTGATGGGATCCAAGGAAGACACATTGCAGAGTATTATGAACAAAGGTGACCCAATGTGGGGATGCTTCCAAACTATTTTTTGTGGGGTGGTGTCTAGGGACACCGTTATGGTACGATCCCATGGATTTTTGGTGAGCCCGAGAAGGTAAATGCTCGATGGTGCTTTCATTTTTAGAGAGTCTGAAAGCACGAAGAAGACTCCAGTGGGGGCTCTTTTTCATTGGTAGTCTCCTATGCCCGAAAAAGGATAAAATTATACATAGGAGAGCTCGCCCATCCTGGAGGGGATGAGAGACTTCTTTACCGTTGGTAGTCCAATCAGGCCGAAAAAGGTTAAACCTATACTGACTGGATGATCATTCAAGTACTTTTATGAGCATGAACAAAACCAAGTTTGCTCGGCGATATTTTCTTGTTGAGATGGCTGGAAAAGAGCTTAATGACAACCGATGGTGAGATTTTTCGTAACCTATGACCCCTCTGCCTGAGAAAGCACAAAAGTATGCAGAGGGGAATGGTCTTGTCTTGAGTGTGCCAAGGAGGTCCTTTTCATGAAATGGTCTACATGGTCCACAAAAGGAGGTAAACGAGATGATGTAGATGCTTTCCTATACTTTAGCGAGCGGGAAAGGAAGCAGCTACGCTCGATGATATTTTTGTTGTTTGAAGGAGCCAGAAAAGAGCTTAAATGAAACTCCAATGTGGTCAACTAGTGGTGGCACATGCAGTGCCCCATGTCGATACGGTGGACAGAGGTCCAAAGGTCATCCACGTAGTATGGACGGAGCAGAAGGCTCTCAAACATACCAATACATGCGTGGGATAGATCGCGGCAAAGGCCTGGGAGACGGTGTGGCAGAGGCACGCAAACCCAGGTGGCTCTCGAACAGAGGTCAGGAGAGCATGTGTGTGTGTAGCGGTGGATGGACTTGACTACATGCAATGTAAGTACAAGTCCGGAGGCATTTATATGCCAAATACGTGCAAGAAAATAAATCATTTTATGGACAGTGGTCTGGAGGTTCACGTAAGGTGCGGTAAAAAGAAAAGACTACCTATGTGTTAATAATAAAATAAACACTAAAATTACTTTCCTTAATGGGTGGCGGCCCATGGACGCTTCTATGCCAAATACATGGAAGAAAGATAAAGGCTTTTTATGGATGATGGTCCAGATGTCCACATAAGGTGTGGTGAAAAAGACAATTATAAATGCAAAAACAAAAGTATGGTACAATCCTTAATGGGCGGTGGCCCGATCGCTCGCATGAGTTGCGACCAGGCAGTGCGATGCGAGTACCGGTCCATAGACACTCGCATCGTCATGTCATGGCTCATGAATCGAGGTGACTAGTGGGAAATGGTCCCAAATTTGACTGTTTAAACATGAGACAGTGGTCTCATAACTAGATAGAGGGCGAAATTCTAAAACCAGTGGCAGGAACGACATCTCAAATGGAGTCCGTATGGTCCTGTTATGTCGATCAAAATAAATTAGGTCAAATGGGGCCTATAAAAGGGGAGGGTACACATGGTGAAGTGTCATTGTCACTATTCATTGTGGAGTTGGAGAGGTGGGCCCTAATTCTTCATTTGCTGATTTCTCTTGATCCGATCAACGGTTTCGCGAGCCACGACTTGTAGGTAAAAGCTCTCACTGAACCTCTTTATTTTGATGTATTTTTGACCGAATTTGACCACCTGGAGGTCCCCCATGAGATGTTTGGGGTTTGTTGTGCACCAGGTCACTCATTTCAAAGGGAAAGGTGCACCCTGGGTGCACCTATTGGGCCATTATGAGCACCCTGGGCGCTCCTTTTGCTCGGATAAGTGCGCCCTGGACTCCTTTGGGTGGTTTTTTGCTTATGGGGATGTTTGACATCAGGGTTTTTTCCTTGTACAGGATGGTGGAGATCAAATGGAGGGAGAGAGACTGCAAGCCAATCAAAGATGCAGTATTAGGAGATGGGGGTGTTAGAGATACACTAGCCCACTGTGGGTTACTGAAGTTTATGAGGATTTCGCTTATGCAGAGCTTGGGTTTGCTGATGCAAACTCTGATTAGTTTCTGGGATGTTACTGAGGAGGTGTTCCTCTTCCAAGGCTAGCGTATTGAGATTATGTTGGAGGATGTGTATTTCATTACTGGGCTCCCAATATTGGGAGTCATTGGTGACTTTGCACCTGTACTGTCTCGGGGGGAGACATTAGAGGATTTATGTGAGTGACACTGTTACGCTACAGTGTATGTGCGTGGTTCTTACATCCTGATGTGTGACATCGAGGAGTTGTCCACACGGGTGGTGGGGAATTTACTACAGTGCATCTTGGGTTCCATGGGGAGCCACAAGATTTTTGGTGGTTAGCTGCAGTTAGTCGAGCATGCCATTGGTGGCACATATTATGCATGGGGCCAAATGTACTTATAGGCTATTCGACGTTAGTTGAACAGGTCGAAGACTAGTGGCACTGGTTTTTTCTTTAGCTCCTTTCTATGTGCTTTCTTCTTTGGGAAAGTACCTACACTTTGTCCTCATCGGGCTATGGAGGACAGTGGTCCGCAGGAGCCAAGGATGTATAGGTGGTGCCATATGATGATTCGCGAGGTGGCGACAGAGTGGGCCACTTCTTCATGGAGGAGTTGTTGGAGTAGTGGCTCTAGCTTCCTACGGTGATCAAGGAGTACCTGTATGCGGGTATGGACTTCCAGGGAGATCCAGAGATGCCCCGACCTCTTGGTCAGGCTTGGGGACTAGCTGGTATGTATGCTTGATGTTTTTATGTTCATCTTTGTTCATAGTATAGTTGAGCTGGTTAGTGATTTTATTATTGATGTATGTGGACTAATGGTGTCCTTGCTTATGTGTGTAGATGTTGGTCCTCACCCGCCACCTAGGCATCAGAGGCAGATTGTTACCGTACCTCCTGTGGGAGCTTCTGCGGCGACCCCTTCCGGGAAATCTCGTAGGCGACAGCGGGATATGGATGGACTAATACCATACATGGAGGAGGTAGCTACTGGAGTGTCAGATGTTGGTTGGTAGCACTTGAATACCAAATTTATTGCTGCTATTCACAATCCCGAGCTGACGGGCGTGATGAGGAAGATGGCAGTGGCGTGTGAGCACTTTCGCCGGAAAGCGAGAGGTCGTGTTCTTGCATTGGATTCGTCTTCTTTGGAATATGATGAGTCCGAGTCAGATGATGGGTCTAAATTGGATTAGTAGCCTTGCGGGGCTATTCCTAGTGCATTGGTGCACTTAGGGGTTTTTGTGTCGCTTATGTATATCCTGTTGAGAAAGCATATGTGGCTTCTCATTTTTGTATTGGACATGTTGTGGACATGCGACTTATGGATTTATATCTATATATATTTTTGACACACATGGATGCACTTTTATGGTTTTATGATGTGAGTCTTTTTATTATGTTGTGAAATGCAAATGCCTATGTGATGTATTATTACACTGTGTGTGTATTTTTATACATGATTATGCATTGTGTTATGGTTGTATGTTTCCTATATGCTGTTGTGGATGTGCCTATTTAGAATATCATTATCCATTTGATCTGTGACACTATTGAGGTTCCTAGGAACATGTGTGAATGTGATGGATTTAGATGTTCTGACCATGTGTTTAGTGCGCAGGTACTTTCTAAAGAGGCAGGGATCGTGGACTCAGTAGTGGTTGTTTAGTTGAGAAACAAGCAGCTGGGAATTTAAGAAGACATTGAGATGATGAATTCCTAATTGTAGAGCAGCCGCCAAGAGGCCATTCACACCATCATACTCCGCCTAGTTATTGGTTGCGGTGCCCACGCATATTCCGTCGATGAGGATCAACTCGTGCGATGGGGAGTAGATTACCCATGCAGCCGAGGCGAGGTTCAGGTACCATCTACTTGCTTCATCTGCGAATCCCGTATATTGATCTGAGGTGTGCTTCATCTGAAGCAATGAGAGGAAACAATACATAAGACTCAATTGGGAAAAATGTGTAAAACAAAAAATGGAAAGACTATAATACACTTTAGAACGCTGTCACTCAAAGGGGTGACGTTAGGGGGAAAGTCGTTTGGACTTTCCTAGGATCAGCGGTCATTCCTTTGTGTGACATGATGAATCCTTGGAGATGGCCCATGGGGACACAGAAAACACACTTGGATGGGTTCAAGCGGATTTTGCACTGGCGACATCGCATGAGGACTCGTCGCAAGTCATCTCTGTGTTGTGTGTGGTTTTGTGACAGTGCGATGAGGTTGTCGAAACAAACCAACATGATGTGTACGAGATCACAGAAGCAGTGCGTCATGGCGCGCTGGAAGGTGGTTCCAACATTTTTGAGGCCAAAGGGCATGACTTGGTAAGCGAATGTGCCCCATGGGGTTGTGAATTCCATCTTGTGATGGTCTTCTTTCCAGATTTGGATTTGGTTGTAGCTGAAAAAACCGTCCATGAAAGAAAAGACTCCATGTCCAGCACATGCGTCGATGAACGGGGTGGGGAAATTGTCTTTGGGACATGCGCCATTAAGATCGCAGAATTCTGTGCAAACGTGAATGGTACCCTATTTTTTATTCATGGGAACAGGATTAGAAACCCATGTTGTGTATGCAATGGGATAAATGAAGCCGACTGTGCGCAGCTTCTCTATCTTGGCTTTCATCGCAGCCACTTTGGATGGATGGATGGGCTGTTGCTTCTGGTGGACGGGTGCCACATCAAGCCATGTGTCAATGTGGTGTTCCATGATGGATGGATCTAAGCTGGGAATTTCAGTGTATGACCAGGCGAAGATGTCACAGAATTCTTAGAAGAGAGCGGTGTAGGCATCAACCTCTTCTGGGGAGCAAGATGTCCCCAGCATGATTTCTTCAATGATCTCAGAGTTGGTTGAGATGTTGATCTTAATGGTTGGAAAAATATTCACCATGTTCCCTTCTTCGAAGGCATCTGGTGCTGGGATTTGGTTCTTAAACCAGTCAACCTTCCCATGGATGAAATCTTTGGTCTCCACGAAAAACTGGTCGGACTACGACACAAGCTCTTCTAAGAGGAAGAACGAGTGATGGTGCATGTCATCCCATGGGTATTCTGGGGCGGTCAGAGCTTCAAGGATCTCTTCATCATTGTTGAAGCAACAAAGAGAAAGGTTTTATGGATCGTCATTGGAGATGGGGATGAGCTGGTTGGGGGAACTGGACATCATGTAAATGGACATGGTGTCTGACGAAGGAGGTGGTGGGTGAACTTCTTCGATCAAGGTGATCTCAGACTCAAGGGAATGGTGATGGAGGTTAGCAAGAGCCATGCAAAATTTAGGTAGGTCTTGGCAATGGTGGGAGTAATGCCCATACAAGCCGCAAAGGGCACAAGCATGGTTTGTCCTCAATGCCTTGTTCTTTACTACTGGCATGGTTGGGAGTTCAACCACGGGGATGTTTTCGTTTGTTTCCATGGCGTCCAGATGTGCATAGATCACTAGGATTTCAGGGCAATCCTGAGTTGGATGGCCCTGTTGTTCACAGACGGTACAAGGTGGGATTTGTCATGGTTTTGTGGTGTCTTTGGTGTTCATTCCTTTGGCCCTTTTGGGTTGGGGTGGTGCATATGTGGGTGCGAAAGTTGGCCTATGCAGACCGGGTGGGGGGTGAGACTCAACCGCAATAGGTTGCACCAGAGTTAACACAACCTGGGGCATTGGTGGTTGAGCTGGTGGATCCAGATACCACACCAGGACCCCCAACATAAAGTTGGGTAGGCTTAAGGTGGCCATGATTGGCTTGCTCATGAAACCAGGTGGGGGAAAGAGGAAGGGAATTGTGTGTATAGGGGATGAGCCCACATAACTCCCAGCTGGTTGCATGTGGGGGTGAGGGTATGGTTATGGTTGCGTGTATTGCTGCTGCTACGGGTGATGCTGCAATTGTTGTTGGCATTGCGGCTATCAACGCTGTTGTGGTTGTGGTTGGGGCTGTGGCTACTGTTTCTATTTGGCTGCAATGGTGCTTGATGAGACCATGCACATGTCCGCAGTTTGCTTTTGTGTCGGTGGTGGTGACACCAATGGGAAAGGAGCCATCATGGTGGGATCGGTAAACAACCCAGGGCCCTCATTCAACGGTGGGGAAGCTGGTGTGTTTTCAACCATAGTGTTGGTTACAGGGATGACGTTAGCATGTGTCGTCACCCCTTGCGTCTCAGTGGTGGTGATGGTAGGGTTAACATTGGCAGGTGCTGTTAACCCTTGTGGATCATGGTAGGTGAGATGGTCAACCATCACAATATTCCCTTCGTGGGGGAACATCATGAGGCGTAAGATAGTTGACACGACTACTTGCATGGCATACATGTAACTCCTCCCAAGGAGGAGGTTGTAATCCAGTTGAGCGTTGACGACCTCAATGTCAATCATGACTATCTTCCCAACTAACGTGATGGGGACATGAGGGAGGATTCCTTGGGCTTTAGTGGGGTGTCCATCATAATCCTACAGAGTCATGGAAGATGGTTACAGAATTGGTGATCCAAGATTCTGCCAAACCAAGGTAGACATAACACACATGGATGCCCCCTCATCCACTATGCATCGGTGCACGACCAAGTTTCAGATGGCCACTGATATTTGGAAGGCGATAGTGGAGGGCATGCACGGCTCTCCATTCTCTATGTCAAAGGTGATCATCTTAGAATCAGAGGGGTCTACTACTCCTAGAGTAGCTAGTAAGGATTTTCGCTGTGTTGGGCATGTTTTAAGTACCTCAAGAGCAGACATGGTGGTTGGCATTTGGGCCAGATCATCCACAATGCTATAGCTGACTGCAGCTCTAGCTATGGCATTATTGGCAATTATGCATATGGGGGGGCACGGGAACGGGGGTAACTGGAGAGGTAGGTTGGTTGTCTTAGATGTAGATGTTGTTGATGAGTCAACAGGTTCGGTAGTGGTACCGTATTGATTTTGTCTAGTCTGTAAGTTGACCTCTTCAGTGGTCATGGTCATCAGGTGGTGGACACCTGTTTTGGCCTGGGCAGTGCCCTTGGAGTGTTGGGATTGGCATAGGGAGGGGTAGCAGTTTCCACCAATCCTTGGACATGTAGTGGGTTTTGAAGCACCATGGGAGGAGGTCCTTGTGGTGCTGGGTTGGGTTGTACTTGGTTTGTAGCATTGGCAGCATGTTGGGCCTCGTTTTGAATGGCCTGCTTTACGTGACCCATGAAGGGACACTTGAATGTATAGTGCCCATAGACCTCACAGAGTGTGCATGTTTGGTTTGTGCACAGTGGGGCATTGCATATTGGTGCATTTGGTCGCGGGGGGTTCTGGGCTGGCTGGTTTGCTGCGGCATTGTTGGGAGGATTCGGTTGTTGACCGAATCCCTGCGGTTGGTTATTGCCCTAGTTGCGGGGCTGGTTATTTCTAGCTTGCCCTTGTTGATTGTTGGAGGCCTGCTGGTTGGGATGGTTTTACTGTGCAAACACTTGTCCCAATGGAGCGGGTGGAGTGGGGGCGGGGGCTTGAACTTGTTGCACTGGTGGTGCATAGTAGATTTGTGGGGGTGGTGGTGCCATGAATGTGGGTATTTCCCCCACATACTGCTGTGCTAGCCAAGCCATGGCTTGATCCTGCTACGGTGGTGCAGGTTATGTTGAAATACTGAGAGGGGGGTGAATCAATATTTGCCAATTAAAAAAAATAAAAAATTTCAATCAAGAGCAAGTTGCTAATCACCAATCATAGCAGCATATCATCAACAATCATGAAAAATAACAAGATGCACAGTACACAAGATTTTTACGTGGAAACCCAAGTCCTGGGGGTAAAACCACGGAATCCTTTTATAATAAAATTTGACCCAGCAACAACTGGGGTTACAAATTTAATACAACTTCTCCAGCTACAACTAGAAGGAGCTACAACCCCTAGGCTTCGTCAGCTGCCACTGACGAGCTGCTACAACAGCTCAGCTCATAGAATTGTGAGCCCTAGCACCACCCTACCACCCTGAAGATGAAGGAGATAGATCCTATGGACCTGTTATACATGTGCCAAAATACCACTGCTTATCAACCATCAATCTGTTTCATCAACCTGTATGTGTCTATACTGCTATGCCAAAATACCACTGTTTCTCAATCATCAATCTGTTTCATCAACCTGTATGTGTCTTTACTGCCATGCCAAAATACCACTGTCATCAATTGCTCTCACTGTCAATCAGCTGTCACTATCATGTTACCTTGCTGTACACCCTTGCTCAACTGTATAATGGTGTCCTTTAGTCTTCGATATGTAACCTCATTGGAAACCTTTTCTAGACAAAGAGGAGTATTCAAGCCACCTTTTGGTATATCATCAAATGCTACAGTAAGTGAAGAGTCCTTTAACCGATATACCACTCCTTGCCCTAAATCAAAGCTAAGACTCCACTCCAAAATGTGACTGTCACAACCTGCTACTTCCTCTGTACACTCCAACAAAAGACCCCAACTACTGCTGCCTCAGTTATGTATCTCAGTTTGAAGAAACCAAAACACAGTCAAATAGTTTTACACCATGTCACATGATCTGAGGAAGAATAAGTGCAGTCAACCTTGGACTTGTATCAAGATTGGACTGAGCATTCATACTGAGTATTCAACACCATCCTCTTCATCATGTACACACGTTGCACCACACAGCTGTGACAATTCCAATTCTCTGCCTAACTAGGTGATTTCTTACACAAGTGTCTTGGATGAACCCCACATGAACAATTTCTCAGTGATGATATGAATATCATACAGTAGCTCAGGTATTCATGCCTCTTTTTGCTTATATCCAACTATGTGTAATTGTAGTGCCTCGATGCCATCTCTGATCATGGCAGTCCCTTGGCTCCTTCACCCAATTCAGAGAGATTTCAATCAACCTTTATCATCTGCATGCTGCTGCCTTACTTCATCTGCTGTATAATTAAATCAGTATTTTGATGCTCCTGTACTTCGCTGCTGTAGAGATCCACCTTAGAGAACAAACCCCAAAAAAATTAGAGCTAAGTATCTTCTTATGCCATGAATTTCCCAGTCTGTATGCTGCTGCAAATTTCCTTCATCACTGCGGTTTTCTCAGTGATATACCTGAGATTTTCACAGAAAAATCCATGTAGAAGGTATGAGGACGTGGGGCTGGGGTTTGAGACAGCCTTAAAATTTTTCCAGATCTCCTCTCTTCATCATTGTGTTGCCACTGCTCCTTCAACATTGGATCTGCTGCTGTCCAAAAATTTCCTGCTACAAGTTTCCTCAGTCAGCGAGAATTTCCAGAGATGCTGTACCTTCAGCCAGCGAGCTGTCCCAAAATTTCCTGCGGCTGCTTCATAAAAATCGCATAGCTCACCAAAAATCTACCCCATCTAAGGAGAAATCGTGGGGTATTTATATTAATTCTCTTCCAAAAAAATACTGAGCCAACTTGTAAAAATTTTTAATGAATTTTTTTCTTTCTTTCTATATGGGCCGACTTGTAAATTGTATATTTGGAGAGCAGACATATATATTAAAAGAAATCTTGAGCCGACTTCTAAATTTTTAATTCTCATTTGACCATCCATGGAGCCGACATAAGAGGATGTTATTTTTATTGTTCAGCTCCAGTTTCAGCAGAAAAATAAGCTAGATAGCTGACAGTAAGTGTCAAGGTGATTTCTATCACTGAGTCAAGAACTTTATCACTTCTGCCACGTTGAAAGTGTCACCTTGAACCATTTTAATATTAATTTAAAAACTCTATTTAATAAGAATAGAGGGCTGCTTTAGCTCTTTATCTTGGGCACTTCAAGCATATCAGTAATTGTAGATTTCATACTCTTTCTTCTTAGTCTCCATCATATGCTTGTTATCATATAAACTTTTTCAACCTTCAAAGACCTCATCATCAACGTTAGGGGTGCAGTAAGCAAATAGGGCTTCATCAATATTCACAAGCAATGAAGGTCATCATATATAATGGTCAAGATCCTCCATATGCCTATTAGCCACATCATACCCAAAAGACCACAAATCAAACACTAACCCTCAGGGGCTCCACAAGGGGCACCAAGACTCAACTGTTGGCATCAACACCAACTTAAACAACAGGTTGTGCATAGGAAGTTGTCACTCTGGACTGAGACATCATTCTAGCATAGTCCAAAGCTTGGTTTTGATAAGCAACATTAGCAATGTTGCTTGGTTGTGGTGCAACAATAGGTGGTGTCGATCGAGGCAGTGGTTGTTGAGAGTCTAACCCTATGATGCCATCTACTGCATGGGATGCCCCTGGTGCGTCACGATAAGAGGTTGGACAGGGAGTGTTTGGGATGACGGTATACAAGTATCTCAACTGGGCATAGATGAGGTCAAATTGTTGGGCCTTCAATATGGCCTCTTCTTCAGATTGGGGATGTTTAGATGTGACGTCCTTTGCGATGGGTGGGAGCAAAGTCTTAAGGAACCAATCCAAGAAGATCCTGTCGTCTAGTTGGATTTTTCATAAGCTACGGCGTCGCCGCCACTCATGGATATGATCCATGATGTGAGTAGCAGTGTTTTGGTGATAGGATAGCAGGATCTCCACCCCCTCGTCATATTTGACAGGGAGCTAGAAATACTGTAGGAACATGAAGGCTAAGGAGTTGAAGTCGGGGTACTTGGCTTGTGGTAGCTCAATGTACCACTTGGCTGCGGCACCTGTAAGGGTGCATTGGAACAGCCTCAGCTTGATGGAGTCTTCTACACAAGAATTTCTCCTCACTATAGGAGCAGGAATGGTTCCCTTGTGCCTACAGGGCACAAAGGTAGGTTCCTACTCTTTGAAAACAATAAAAAATGGAATGGAAATATGGCATAAATAGAGCAGCGAATTGAAACTAAGCTAATCTAAGCTAGAACATAAGAAAATGGAGCACTACTATAAACTAGATCTAATAGCTAATGACAGAAAATAAAGAAGAGGAGATGAAGCACTGTTGAACCCCTCTGCACACAATAGGTTAGGGTTCCGCCTCCAAAACCTGCAAAATAAACCTAAGCTACAATGGAGAAAACCTGCAAACAATTGTTAATGAGAAACTTGCAAATAGAGACGAGGGTTAGAAAGCAAAATAAATAAACATGAATAGAAATTATACCTCACCTAGGCGGAAATGGGCCACCATGCCCTAGCTCATGGGAGCACCTCTCTCTTGGTTGGGAAGCAATGGCTTAATGAGATGGAGATGGAGAAGAGGGAGAGTGGGTGGTTTGAGAGCAAGAGGTCTCAAAGCATCCACGGGTAGCATAACAATAGGCAAGTGAGGAGTGTTTTGAGAGTGACCCCCCACCCTCCTTATATAGTTTTTCCAAGGGGTTTTAGGGTTTTAATCCCTTGGTCAAGGCTTTAGCCCCTTTTTTGGTCCTTTAGCCCCTTCCGCCCTAAATTTATCCCTTTTCAGGGTTTTATCCCCTTTTTGAGGGCTTTAGCTCCTGGGGGTCTATTTTGGGCTCTTTTTTGGGGTTTTTGGCCCTTTTCTTCATCCTTGGGCTCTTTTGGAGGTGTGGGGGTCAAATGGAAGGTCTTATGGAGTGAAATGAGTGTTGTGAGATGGTGTCCTTGGGTGGTGTAGTCCAGTTGAGAGCTGTGTGGGAGATTTTTGGGTTAACATATCTTTCTCATGATTGGGAATACCGAGCAAGTCTTCATACACCACATATCATTGTGTATTGGTGTTGAATCTGTATATCCTACAAATGCATCCCTTCTTATCTAATGTTGAAATGGATAAGAGTATGATCTTCATCTTTATTGGTATAATTATTCTGGATCAAATTACATATTCCTCATCACTTGAGGGATATTCCCTTTCTTTCTTCTCAGTTGCAATATATTCATCCTTGGTTGTACTGAAGGAAACACTGGTCTTCTTTCTACAACATGCTAGAGTGCTCTTTCTATTTGTAGCACTGCCAACTCAATCAGAGTTATCATATTCCTACATTGAAATCCTATGGTCTCTTGCATATATGAGGACATATTCATTTTTACCCTTTAGGTACCACACCTCGTGCTTTTCCACAAACATGTGAACACATATCAGCTACGCAAAGCAAATATCCGACTTCATGTTCGTCAAGTACATCAATGAACCAATCTTCTGCTTGTAGACTGTGACATCAACTATTTCTGAAGTAGGATCACATATTGACTTCAACTTTGATGTCATTGGTGTATCCCAACATCTCAAACCTTATCCCAACCACACATTTTTTTTGAATATGGAAAATTTGCCTCTAATCTTGAGAATCATGTCAATATTATCAAACTTTGAGATCTATCGTACTCACTCCCTTTGAAGTGGAGCACCATCCTGCATTTGCATCTTGTACTCATTGTATTGGGACATATGAGTGATAGGTAGCAACCTCTGTTTCTAATATTCTATGTATCCATCTATGTCACCTATCAGGGTCACTAGATATCAAGATCCTCCATCTTAAACTTTATTGTAAGTTTCTCTTGCACCCATCTATGAGTTTCTCTTCCTCTGTAGGATTTTATCTTCAACCTTGTAGTAAAGGTTGGGATATCCATCACTCTAGTTGATCCTAAAGCTCCTCATGTAACTGTATGTGCTATCCCATGGGTTCCTACTGAACTTGTACAAATCCTTATGTGCATAGATGGTTCTCTGTAGAGATTCTCCAAATCCTAGAGGTTGCTCGATATGTTATTCTACTTCAATTAAACCAACTGTTTAGCGTAGTATTCATCTTTGAAGAGGTGTTTTTGGTCTTTAGAGCAATGGCTCGCCATGACAGACTCCCTCTTCTGAGATAAACCACAAACCCTGCTTTGTATATCTTGATACTTCCATCTTCTGTATGCTTGATCTTGTAGATCTACTTGGAATACTTTTACAAAAATTCCCTTCAGGTATTTAAACATCATTCCACATAATCAACTGCTACTTCTTGATCATATCATCCTTCTATTTTTTATTCTTGAGAAATTATTCCGCAAGGTGTCCTTTCTCATCACAACTGAAACATTTGAGCTGTGAGAGGTCCTTATTCTGAAGTTCTTTATTCTTGCGAGAATGTTCTTCCTTCTTGTTATTTCTCTTCTTGGTGTGAGTTGTTAGGGATTGATTGTGATATTCATCCATATCTTCTTCTTTTTCTATCAATAAATATCTTCTTACATGTATTCCTCCATAAGTGAGATTCCTTATAGAAAAAATCCCTTGAATGAAAGATTCCCATGAACTTGGGAGACTATTCAAGATTTTAGTCTCTGCTTCTGCTTCTTCGAAATTGTCTCCAATGGATTCTAGTTTCTCCTTGAGTCGAGAGATCCTCGTCAAGTAAGATTTAATGCTTTCTAACATTTGCATCTTCACATCCTTGAGTTGAGTTCTCAAGGTCATATTCGTTTTGATGTTATTTCCTTCATACAAGATGGTCATTGCATTGAACATATCCTTGAGAGAAGGATGATACATGTGAGATCCAATGGATACAGAAATTATCCTCTTGGTTTTGATTAAGTCCTTCATGTGTTTTGTCTTCATATCCCTCTGGATATGCAGTTTCTTCTTTGACATAGTTCTCCAAGTCATGCTTCTTCAAGTATGAGAAGCACTCTATACTTCCATGCTCAAAAGTCCTTGATTCCTTCAAGATTGTCCTCAAGCTTGGTACCCTTTGTTATCATGATAAAAATGAGAACCTCAAATGGAAGTAGAGAGCATAGAACTTATCGATGACATTGCTTCAACTTGATGCTTGTTTGAAAGATTTTATGGAAAATTTCTTTTGGTGGACCTAAGGTTTGATAGAGAAACCATAATTTTTTCAACTTAGATATATTTAAGATCTAATTGGATTGAAATATTTGCCTCCTCAAGGTGAGCTGAGAAACATACTTATTTTCCCAAAAATGTAGACAAAACTGCAAAATATCTGATGCCCTAGTTTTCCCCGATAGTAGTGTTACGTCAAAAATTGAAAATCCACAGAATGAGAAAATTATTTTGTATAAATATTCTCCCTCCTATGGCGAGTTTGATAGTCCTCCTTTTTTAACTGATCAATGGAGGGAAGTGCTCGGAACATGAATCCCTAGTTTTCTCTAGTTTCTTCTACATACTTGTCCGATATTGATTATGCTATATATTTGAAATTACTGCTTCTTAAGATCTTAAACTTCGTTATGAGATAGCCTGATATATCTTATTTCTAAATGCATAGTTTGGAGCATGATTTGATTCACCAAGTGGAACTTATGCAAAGTTTCCCAGGGTGACTTGTTTGAGGACTATTCTAAATAATGAACTTGCACGGACTGCCACGTGTCACAGTTTCAACTTTGGGGTTCGAAAATTGCACCACAATAGATATAGTCCATGTCCTATCTGTAACGTCTTTCAAAATTTTATTTGGAAATTCCCATCCTGAGATATAATAATTCTCCCTATGTCATCTGTTTAAGGATGAATTATGGGAGATGTTGGATCCCTGATTTGGATGAATCACATCTCCTAAATTATAGAGAATATGAGGCTGAAACTAGCGCACAAGGTACTAAAAGGTTTCACCTTCAGACTGTAAAAGTTTCAACTCTTGATCCTTCTCTAAACTTGATTTATAACAAAAATACCAAGATAACTAGATTTTTCCTTTTAGGGTTTTTCATGCATGAAACACTAATCTCCAATAGCTGTAGTTGTAGCAGTGTTTCAGTTGCACAAAGGCTTCTTTCCGGGTGGATCTGAAACCATGTTATAATTTTAATGGTTATACAATATCTAAAAACATTTATCATCGTAACATCATAACCATAAACAAAGGATCATTGAAAGAAAGACAAGCACAACCACACAAACAAACACACAAATTTATTCTGGGAAGCCCTCATGGGGGAGAAAATTCAACAAAAATTCATCAATATAGAATTCAACCAAGTAGAGTGTAAAAACCCAAGCACAATAATCGAGGTTCCCTTTCTGTAGCAGACTACTCCTCTCTCTCTCTCTTGTGCAATGCTTGAGTGAAATTGTGTAAGAATGAGAGAGGGGCCTCACCTATTTATATTAATCAGGTGAGTGACTCAAATAAGTAACTAGGCTGACCATGTTCTCTAATTAGGTTTGACCTACCTAGGGATAATTAAAGTAACATTTATAAAATAATTTTGTGGGTACTTGTTAACCCCAAAAATCCCTCACTCAGCTCTACATGGCCTACACCACCCAAGGACACCCACACACGACCCTCATTTGACCCCATTTGACCCCCACACCCTCAAAAAGGCTTAAAAATATGCAAAAGGGCATAAAAACCCTTAAAAAGAGACAAAATAGCTCTCATAGGGGATAAAACCTCCAAAAAGGGGCTAAAATCCCTCAAAGGAGCTTAAGACCCCTAAAAGAGCTAAAGATTGAGCAAAAGGGGCTAAAAACCCAAAAAGGGGTCTAAAGCCCCAACCAGGGGCTTAAAACCCTAAAAGTCTTGAGAAAAAGTATAAATAGAGGGGTGGTGGTCACTCTCAATTCATTCCTTCCTTGCTTACTGTTATGCTTCCCGAGTGAGTGCCTTGAGATCATGTGCGTCTCAAGCCATTCACTCTCCCTCTCATCCATTCTCCCATTGAGCCATAGCTCCACCATTCTCAAGAGAGGTGCTTATCCAAGCTAGGGCATGGTGGCCCATTTCCACCCATAGAAGGTATAATATCTATTTTGTGTTGTTTATTTTAGTTTTTCTAACATATTTTCTTGCAGATCTATTGCTTAACATATACTTGCAGGTTTTCATGGTTTGCTTGCAGGTCTTTGGGTGTTTCTAACAAGTTTTATGTAGGGTATTGGAGCTCAACCCATAACCTTGTGTGTAGAGGGTTTTTATTTTTGTTTTCTTTGCATCCACCACCAGGAACCCTACCCTTCTGTCCTATAGAAGGAAGGTAGCCATTCCTGCCCTGTAGTAAGGGAGAAATCCGTAGTACAGAATTCACAACCATACCGGGTTGATCCCACTGGATCCATGGGTTTTGTTTATTATACTTTTCTTATTTAGGTTGATTGATATTTTTATTTCATTTTAGTTATTATCTCATCCATAGTACCGGTTACTGTTAGCCGTTTTGTGATTTGCAAATCCCTCAACTGTGCAAAAACGACCGAACCAAATTTCTGAAAATTCACCTATGTTCGGGCTCATTTTCTGCCCAAACAGTTGGTCCATTTGCGAATATACCCATGGTTAGGGGTAAAAGGGCCCATTTCTGAAGTGGGGTTTCAACCGTTTGAGGTAATTCCTCACGGTTTGATCACAATCCACTTTGCAAAAATAGGTCCTTTACAGGTGTGTGACCCATTTTTGGGCTTGACTGTTTGCGTATATTGGGACTGTCAGTACGGCTCAGCCGCCTCTATCCATCAATATGTGTTTATTTCTGTTCAATATTTGTTCATTTTAGTTGCAGCATGTGCAAATCAATGATAAATGAAATGGTTAATGGATTAATGAACATGATCAAATCTTGATTAAAAATCATTGTAATTAAAATCAACATCTTGCCTAGCCCTTCCTCCTCCACCCAGTCATAACCCTTCGGGGTATTCTGGGATAATATGAAGGGTGAAGCTTGTATAGTAATAGGCACTTCACCTATCATTTTTCAAAGCCACTAAAAATGGGTGACTTGGAAGGTAGAGGGGGTAGAGAAGGAGGGCTTCTCACGATGCTCAACGTCCTCCCTGTTGACTGACCTTACATCTGAAGGGTAACCTATGGATCTACGGATGGGCTTAGTCCCATTATGTTGAGAGCCCAACACCCTTTCCTAGTTGAAGAGAAATATAGGTGCAAGGTAGTCACCTAGTCAGGCTATCATAGTTCAGGTTCACAAATGGTACATGTGTAAATTTCTAATTATCATTTACTGCTTGCATTGACAATGTTTCGAACTCTGTAGAATATGGAATAAACCATTTAAGTAGCCACTAATAATAACAGAAAGAAAAAATACATACACATAAACCATACCATATAAACCAACCCATCTCAGTTCATGGCGCTGAGTGAGCCATTAAAATTTACAATTTACACCAAGTCAAACATCTGCAGTCTTTAAGGACATAAGTCCTCGACTGCCTTAACCATGGGAAGTAATTGGGCTCATCCCAGAAACTCATTGTGAGGATTACCATGGGAAGCCCAAAGTAGCTGGCCGTTGAGAGGAATTTCCAAGCAAAACGGGCAACGACCCCCACTAATTGACTAGAACTCCTGTGAGGAAAAATCCAAGTGTTGTCTCCTCGTAGTCTTAGTGGTCAAGTGACCACCTGAAGCCAATAGGAAGCCATTAAAAATGGGGTCCAAAAATCATCACCATATTTCAACATTTTGACATACAAATCAGACACGATTGATCCCCCATGTTCTTCCTCACGCCTAAGAGGCAAACCACCACAGTTTGGGTCATTAAACCAACATCATCGAGACCATTCTTGATGACCTTCTACACCATCAGAAGGCCACACAGCCTCTAATTCAGACTCAAAATCATACCAATCTGAGCTAGACTTGCATACTGCACCATCTAGCCCCATGGCTGGTGCAAACCTGGATCCATTTTCTGGCTTAGTGATTTGCAGTGGACCCATGTCCACACCTCACACCACCACCAACACCTCTGCTGGTGGCCCTAGCACGGTCATGCAAACTATCATAATCCAACTACCACCAACCATACTGACCAGTCAAGCTGTCCCACCGATAACACATGGGGGCGCCATGCCTTCCACTCACACTGTCCCACTTGGCATGCCTAGGGGCAGTGGCCCTTCCACTCACACAGTTCCATTTACCACACTTGGGGGCAGTGGCCCATCCACAATGGTGCCACAAGTACCCCCAGTTATGCATGTGCATCATATCCCTGCAAACCCCATCACCACTGCTGCCCCATATTCCTTTCATGGCACGTCTCAACCTACTTGACTTGGCTCGGTTAACAAATGAGCCTATCTACCATCAAACTTTTTGGCCTCCCATTCCAACCAAACTTACCTTAGAAATTCCCAAGTTTGAAGGGAAGGCAGGGGAGTGCCCACAAAACCACATCATGATGTTTCATCTATGGTGCTCATCAAATAGGATAGTAGATGATTCGATCATACTCCAACTGTTCCAACACACCCTCACAGGTGCTGCAGCCAAGTGGTACATTGAGCTACCACAAGCCAAGTACCCGTATTTCAACTCCTTGGCTTTCATGTTCCTACAATATTTCCAACTCCTTGTTAAATACGACGAAGGGGTAGAAATCTTGTTATCTTGTCGCAAAAATACTATGACCCACATAACTGACCACATCCATGAGTGGCGACGACACCATAGTTTGTGCAAGATTCAATTTGATGATAGGATCTTCCTGGATTGGTTCCTAAAAACCTTGTTACCACCTATAGCAAAGGACATCGCATCTGAATGTCCCCAATCCGAAGAGGAGGCCATATTGAAAGCCCAACAGTTTGATCTTATCTATGCACAGTCTGGATACCTTTATACTATCATTCTAGATGCTCCCCGCATAGGCACCTCTTACCAGGATGAACCGGGGGCATCCCATGATGCAAATGGCATCATAAGTTCTGTCTCTCACCAACCATAGCACCATCCGACACCACCTGCAATACCACCACAACCAAGCAACACCCCTAGTGTTGCCTACCAAAACCAAACTCTAGACTATGCAAGAATGATGTCCCAGTCCGGAGCCACAACTTCTTATGCACAACCTGCGCCATCGCAGTAGGCCCAAGAATTAGCTTGGACGACACAACAATACACGGGACAAATGTCCATATTTGTGGCACCAACACCCACCCAAGTTTACTATGCACCACTGGTGCAAGTTGTCCAAGCCCCCGCCCCAACTCCACCTGATCCATTGGGACAGGTGTTTGCACAACAAAATCATCCCAACTAGCCAGCCCCCAATAACCAACAAGGGAAAGTCATGAATAACTAACCCCGGAACCAAGGCAACAATCAACCACAGGGAGGTAGTTAACAACCGAATCCTCCAAACAATGCCGTGACAAATCGATCATCCCAAAATCCTCAATGACCAAATGCACCAAGCCGCAATGCTCCCTTGCGTACAAACCAACCATGCACATTATGCGAGGTCTATGGGCACTACACATTTGAGTGTCCCTTCATGGGTCACACTAAGCAGGCGATTAGGAATGAGGTTCAACATGCCACCAATACAACAGATCAAGCCCAACCCAATCCGACACCACTAGGACCTCCTCCTATGGTGCTCCAAAACCCATTACCAGTCCAAGGATTGGTGGCAACTGCACCCCTTCCCCAACCCAATCCCAACGCTCTGGGGGAACCTCCCATGGTAGAAACAGGTCTCCACCACCTGCTAGCTATGATAACTGAAGAGGTCAATTTACAAACCAGACAAAATCAGTACGAAACCCACACTAAAACTGCTGACACATCAGTGACATCTATGTCTAAAATAACCAATGCACCTCTTCAGTTACCCCCTTTTCTGTGCCCCCCCATACGCTGGGTTTCCAACAATGCCACAACTAAAGCTACTGTTAGCTACAACATCATGGACGATTTGGCCCAAACATCTACCACCATGTCTACTCTTGAGGTACTCAAAACCTGCCCAACGTAGCAGAAAGCCTTACTAGCTTCCCTTGGTACCGTGGACCCCTCTGACTCCAAGTTGATCACATTCAACATGGAGAATGGAGAACTGCAGATGCCATTAACCATTGCCTTCCAAATCCTGGTGTCTATCCAGAATTTGGTCGTGCACCGGTGCATAGTGGATGAGGGGGCATCCACATGCATTATGTCTACCCTAGTTTGGCAGAAGCTTGGATCCCCAATTCTGCAACCATCATCTACTACTCTGCGGGCTTATGATGGCCATCCCACTAAAGCCCATGGAATCCTCCCCCATGTCCCCATCACATTAGCCAGGAAGATAGTACTAATTGACATAGAGGTTGTCAATGCTTAATTGGACTATAACCTTCTTCATGGAAGAAGTTATATGTATGCCATGAGAGCTGTAGCATCAACTGTTTTCTGTCTCATGATGTTCCCCCATGAGGAAAAATCATGATGGTTGACCAACTGACTTATCACGACCCGCAAGGGCTAACGACACCCGCCAATGTTATCCCTATGATCAACACCATTGATTTGCAAGGGTTGACCACACATGCCAATGTTATCCCTGTGGTCAACACCATGGTTGACAACATACCAGTTTCCCCAGTGTTGAATGTGGGCCTTGGGTTGTTTGCCGATACCACCATGATGACTTATTTCCCCTTAGTGTCACCACCACTGACACCAAATGAGATTGCAGATTTGTGCATGCTCTCATCTAGCACTGTTGCACCCAAACAACAACCGCAGCTATACCCCCAACCCCAACCACAACACCATCCACAGCTGCAACACCATCAGCAGCCGCAACATCATTAGTAGCCGTAGCATCATTAGCAACCGCATCATCATCCACAGTCGCAACATTATGCGCAGCCATCACCGCAACCTCACCCCCACATGCAACCATCAGGGATTTATCTCGGCTCCTCCCTAGTCCACACAGTTCCTTTCCTCTTTCCCCCGCCTAGTGTCATGAGCAAGCCAATAATGGCCACCTTAAACTTACCCAACTTTACATTGGGAATTCCCATGTGGTATCTTGATCCACCGTCTCAACCACCAATGCCCCATGTAGTCTTAACCCCCATGCAACCCATTGCAGTTGAATCTCATCATCCACTTGGCCTGCAAAAACCAACCACTGCACCTACACCGCCCCACCCAAAAAGGGCCAAGGGAAAAAACGTAAAAGCTATCACCGAACCTCGACAGATCCTGCCTTGCGCCGTCTTTGAAGAATAGGGCCATCCATCTCAAAACTGCCTTGAGATTCCCATAATCCGTGCACATTTGGATGCCATGGATACATCAAAAAACCTCCCTGTGGTTGAACTTCCAAGCGGGCCAATAGTGAGAAACAAGTCATTGAGAATAAGTTCACCCTGATCGAAGAAGTTCACCCCCCACCTCCTTCTTTGGACACCATGTCCATTTACATGATGTCCAGATCTACTGACCCTCTTGTCTCCACCACCAATGATAGTCCATCAGACCTATCTCTTTGCTGCTTCCATAATGATGAGGAGATACTTGAAGCCTTAACCGCCACGTAATACCCATGGGACAACATGCACCATCACTCGTTCTTCCTCCCCGAAGAACTTGTGTCGCAGTCTGATTAGTTTTTTGTGGAAACCAAAGATTTCATTCATGGGAAAGTCTATTGGTTCAAAGATCCCATTTTTGGCACCAGACACCTTCGAATATGGGAACATGGCCAACATCTCTCCAACCATCATAATCAACATCTCAACCAATCCCGAGGTTGTTGAAGAAATAATGCTGGGGGCATCTTGCTCCCTGGAGGAAGTCGCTGCCTATAAAGCTCTCTTCCAAGAATTCCACGACATCTTTTCCTGGTCTTACATTGAAATGGCCAGGTTGGATCCATCCATCATGGAACAGCACATTGACACATGGCCCAATGTGGCCCCTGTGCACCAAAAGAAATGGCCCATCCATCCTTCCAAAGCAGACACGATCAAAGATGAAATAGAGAAGCTACGCACAGTCGGCTTCATTTAACCCATTGCGTACACCACTTGGGTTTCTAATCCTATTCCTGTGAATAAAAAATAGGGTACCATCCATGTTTTCACTGACTTCCACGATCTAAATGGGGTGTGTCTCAAAGACAACTTCCCAACACCATTCATCGATTAGATTATCGATGCATGCACCGGACATGAGGTATTTTCCTTCAAGGACGGGTTTTCCGGATATAACCAAATCCAGATTTGGAAAGAAGATCATTACAAGATTGCATTCACAACCCCGTGGGGCACATTCTCCTATCAAGTAATTCCCTTTCTTCAGAAGAATGCTGGAGCCACCTTCTAGTGTGCCATGAAACACTGTTTCCATGACCTCATCCACATCATGTTGGTCTATCTTGACAACCTCATTGCGCGATCACAGAAACAAGCACAACACATAGACGACTTGTGGCAATCCTTCCTACGATGTCGCAAGTACAAAATCCACTTGAACCCTTTCAAGTGTGTTTTCTGTGTCCTAACGGACCGTATCCTAAGGTTCATTGTGTCACATAAGGGAATGACCTCTAATCCCATAAAAGTCCAAACCACTTTCCCTCTAATGTCACCTCTTTAAGTGATGACAGTTCAGCTTGTAACATAGTCTTGTCCTTTTTTTGTTTTGCAATGTTTTTACCACAAATCAGAGACCTCCATTAGGGGAAGCACCATTAGCTACTAGGTAGAGTCACCCAAAATATATTTGAGACACCTCTCACACCTCCGGGCTCAAGATTCTGCCCTCTATATTTTAATGAGATCATCGTCTCATGTTTAATAAGTAATTTTTGGGGCCACTTCCCGAGAGTTACTATGGTTCACATACCACATCGTGATACAAGTGTCTCCAGACTTGTACTTGTGTCACACTTTCCTTTCGCCACTCATGCGGGTTCTTGGCCTACCGCTCGTAAGGCACATCATTTTGATTTTTAGCATACAGCTGTTTAATCCGTCCACCGCACCTTATGCGGATATTCATACCACTGTTTGGAGAATGGATCATTTCCTTTGCATGCATTTGGAACATAACTACCTCTGGACTTGCACTCACATCACATGTAGTCAAGTCTGTCCACCACAAATCACACACAAATCTCCTGACCTTTGTCCGAGAGCCACCTCGGTTTGTGTGCCTTTGTCGCACCGATTCACATTCCTATGTTGTGATCTATCCCATGTATGCCCAAGAACCACCTTCTCCATCCATACTGCACGGATGAACTTTGGACCACTGTCAATTGTCCTGACATGGGGGCACCATCAGTTCCCCATTGATCGGTTGACCATAATGGAGTTTCTTTTAAGATCTTTTCTGACTCCTAAAAGAATGAAAATATTGCCGAGCGCAACTGCTTCCTTTCCCGCTCGTTAAAGTATAGGAAAGGGCGTCTACATCGTCTCGTTTATCTCCTTTTGTGGACTATGTAGACCATCAAATGAAAAGGACCACCTTGGCACATTCAAGACAAGACCATTCCCCTCTGCATAATTTTATGCTTTCTCGGGCAGAGGGGCCGAACTTTACGAAAAAACTCACCATGGGTTGTCGTTAAACTCTTTTCCAGCCTTCTCATCAAGAAAAGATTGCCAAGAAAACTTGGTTTCATTCATGCTTGTAAAAGTATCTGAATGATCATCTAGTCAGTATAGGTTTAACCTTTTCCGGACTGACTGGACTACCAACGGTAAAGAAGTCTCCCATCCCTTAAAAGGATGGGCGATCTCTACTGTGTATACTTTTATCCTTTTTCAGGCACAGGAGACTACCAATGAAAAAGAGCCCTCACTGGATTCTTCTTCATGCTTTCAGATTCTCTGAAGTTGAAAGCACCATCGATCATTTACTTTCTCGGTCTCGCAAAAAATCCACGAGATCATACCATAATGGTGTCTTTAGACACCACCCCACAGATAACAGTTTGGTAGCATTCCCACTTTGGGTCACCTTTGTTCAGAGTACTCTGCAATGTGTCTTCTTTGGATCCCATCAATATCAAAAGTGTCTACCTCCCCCAGGTATTTCCCATCTGTAGTGACATTCCCAGTATTACAGCTATGATCCTTTTCCGATGAGTCAGTTTCATTTGCTGCCTGGTCCGCCCTGCCGTCATACTCTGAACAAAGGAAGTTTGAGTCTACTACACTCCCTCTACCCCTGTTCAACTCCTTCCCTCCCCCCTCCCAATTCAGTGGGTTAGTCCACAGATTGTCTCACATCTTTCAGTTATCTCCCTTGCACTTCTGGTCAAGAAAACACCATTGCCTTAACCAGGGGCAGGTCTCACTTTGTCAACGACAACACATGTATTCCAGAGAATAGATCTAGAGGTCCCTGTATCCTGGTTTCATTAACCTCATGGATGAGTTCCTTGGATCACTTGAGAGGAGTCCTTAATGCCTCTCGGGATGGTTGTTTCTCATGTGCTCGACTCTAGCTACATCATCGCATCGTCGAGATTCGTACAAGGTATTGGTCCATGTAGTATTTGGTCGAAGACCCTGAATATCATTTGAATCTAGCACATTGATGAGTCTATTTGAGGGACCCCAACAGGTTCATGTCCCTTGTGATTTTTGGGTTGCGTTGGAGACAGTGTTTAGAATCCCCAGTAGTGCTTCTATATAGATTTATGATTGATGCAACATATTTGTACCACAGAGACTCTAACTCTCCATCAGTGAGTCCATATAGCTATGTACCATTCCAGATCCGGCAGGACATCATTCATGAAGATATAACATTCCATGAGAAATCCATGGGTCCAATGTAGCATTTCTTCAGATCAGTATTGTATTCAGCCTCTCATTGAGGCAACCATTATTGTAACATCAGTTGTACATGATTAGCTCTTGTATGATAAAGCTTAGATCACATTATTCATTTGACATTGTTATGAGCATGGGGATGCCTGCCTCGTCCATATACATGTCACACATTATTTGTATCTCACCCATTGATGGGAACCATATTAATACAAAAACCAAAAGCCACCATGCCCCAGCCCAGGAAGCACCACCTCTCCCCAAGAAAATCCTATGATGTCCGTCAGCCATACGATGAGCTCCTGCCCTCACACATCAAGGGAAAATATGTTAACCCAAAAAATCCCTCACTTAGCTCTACATGGCCTACACCACCCAAGGACACCCACACACGACCCTCATTTGACCCCATTTGACCCCCACACCCTCAAAAAGGCTTAAAAATGTGCAAAAGGGCTTAAAAACACCTAAAAAGAGCCAAAATAGCTCTCATAGGGGCTAACAACTCTAAAAAGGGCCTAAAACCCCTCAAAGGAGCTTAAGACCCCCAAAAGAGCTAAATATTGAGCAAAAGGGGCTAAAAACCCAAAAAAGGGGCTAAAGCCCCAACTAGGGGCTTAAAACCCTAAAAGTCTTGAGAATAAGTATAAATAGAGGGGTGGGGGTCACTCTCAATTCATTCCTTCCTTGCATACTATTATGCTGCCCGAGTGAGTGCCTTGAGACCATTTGCTTCTCAAGCCATTCACTCTCCCTCTCATTCATTCCCCCATTGAGCCATAGCTCCCCCATTCTCAAGAGAAGTGCTTCTCCAAGCTAGGACATGGTGTCCCATTTCCACCCATAGAAGGTATAATATTTGTTTTGTGTTGTTTATTTTAATACTTGCAGGTTTTCATGGTTTTATTGCAGATCTTTGGATGTTTCTAACAAGTTGTATCAGGGTATTGGAGCTCAACACTTAACCTTGTGTGCATAGGGGTTTTGATTTCTGTTTTCTTTTTTTTCCTATCTGTTTTCTTTGCATCCACCACCAGGAACCCTACCCTTCCGTCCTATAGACAGAAGGTAGCCATTCCTTCCCTGTAGTAAGGGAGAAATCCCTACTACAGTACTATTGCCCCGACTTATAATGAAGGCTTTACCTCATGAATTTTACATGACCAATTACATCAAGGACGTCTCCGAACAAAGGAATAACATCTATGAAGGAGGAATACGATAAAATTTCAATAGAATATCTTCTGAAGTTATGATATTTTAACATCAATACCACATGAATTATTTTATATTAATATTTGAGGATATACTATGTGATGTATGGCTAGTCATTGTCACCAGGTGCTACAAGTCTCCTAGAGTGATTTACTTTAGCATATGAATATATGACCTAGGGTAATACACATGATCATAGGTTCGGAACAATTCTTATGAGTATTATATGATATAAATTATTAATTAATGAAACACATATGGACCATGCAATGATAATTAATATGAACACAAAGATAGAGAGAAAATTTGAATTTTCCATGTATGCCTCCAATTGAACTCAAATTAATAAGACATCAATTGAGTCTTAGTTGTGATTAAACATGTTCAATTAAATAAGGAATCAACTCCTTAATTTATGCAAAATAGTTGTTGAAGATGACATTGATGGAGGGCACACATCTTCAGCGTGGGATTTAATTATGAAGTGAAAAACTAACACCAAGTCTGTGGGGGGCACAAGGTTAAAGATGAAATGGTAATCTCAGTGTTAACAAGTTACTGAAGCATGCAACTATTCACTACTTTTTTTTATTACTGAATTTGGCTTGTTATTAAAGTGCTATGCACTTGGAAATACCAACACAATGTTTCGTATGATCTCTATTCTCTTGTTCTATCTTATCAAGAAATATGTTATTGTGTTGTAATCATTCTCTGCCGACTATATATCATACTCAAAGATGGTTTGCTGGTTTTTTAATCCTCCGGATCAGTGGAGGGTTTTCCCAAGGTACATCATGTGTCTTATGGATTGAATGATTGTGTATGCATTATTTATGAGATCTATTTGCACTAAAATTGTGGATTAAAGTTTTAAAGTTCAAGAATATTTCTTTATTTCTCAAATACTAACATGGTATAAGAGAAAGAGCGCGAAAGAGCTTAGTTTTTCCCGCACAAACTAAATCCTACATGATCTTGAAGTATTGAGCAAAAGGTTGGATACATGGCATTGATCTCCATCCAACCGGAAGACCAACTTGACGATGCTTCCAACTTCAACACATGAAAATGCAAGGGTGTTAATAATTGTTGAGAAGCATGATATAGATGTATACATGATCTCTGTGACTGAGGAGTCTTTATCCAATGCCGGGCGAATTAAAGAGCAAGTCAATATGCATAATTTCCTTCACTTTTCAGGAGTCAAGTTTCATGGAGATGTTATGATCAATCTGTGAGGAATTAGACAAAACAATTGAAAACCCACTTCCTAAATGGGATGATTTAGTATTATATGAATAGATTTAAAAAACTCTCAACATTTTGAGAGATACGATCAGGTATTTGAATATGAAATTCTCAGAATTCGTGTTATGGTCATTTCCCAAAGTGGACAAATTGATTGAACAACACCAGGATATGCAGTTTGGATATTATATTATTCAATGGATCTTGTATATAATGAGGGCCTCATAGAGTGAGAACTCATCTAAAAAATAGGATGATCAATGGAATAAGTTTTCCTTAAAGAATAACATTCACTCTAGGTTGCATGGGATCTAGTTTCAACATGTAGAGATTCACTACCTCTTTCATGCACTCAAATTTGCAAAGACATCAAGACCGAGGGATTCCATTAATCTCCGCAAGGAAGCAGAGATCAAAAGGGACCATACAAAACAATAAAATATAAATACTTGCATGTTTATTATATGCTATTTAGATCTATATGATTTTGAATGTTTTCATTACAGTCATATAGAGATTCGTATTCATGAGTGTTAGAACAATAATCCACTCATTAGCACCTAATTACACTACTTAGTCAATTTTATTGCTTTTTAAGCTTTAATAAACTATGTGGTGGACTATGGGTGCTTAGTTGGACAAATTCCAAGTCATATTGGGGCTTTCACACAAACATGAGCACTACAGAATAGTAAACCAGCCACATATGCACCCTCATCATTGCTAGTGTGCTCCCATTCATTGAATGTGGACATGCAAGTTGAATTGGAGCGCTAGAGTGGGATTTTGGCCAATTTTGGTGTGATTTGGTGCATTAAATGTTGCATTGAGACTCTAAAACACCTAGATTTCCACACCCACATTGTCCAAGGTGTAATCATTGATCCATAACACTTTCTCCATGTCCAGTCAACAATTCGTGGCTGTTTGGGGTGATTTGGGGCATGATTGGCCCACATAAGGAGGTTTGATGCCATTTTGGCAATTTTGACTTGTATGCTCACAATTGGCTTCCAAAGACTCAAAAAAATCCTATGTTGTAGTATATACCTGATAATAACATGTTTCATGGTTAGAAAGTTGAAAATTATCTTGTTTCTGTTCACATTGTGTGTGTAATTTGCTTCTCATTTGATGGTTTTTTCTTGTTTTTGCACCAAATTTGATTTGTGAGCTTAACTAACGCTCCTATATTCTCTTGTGGTTCAATTTTATCACATTGTGTCAGAGCATAGGTCTCAGGTTCAATTCACCTGAGCTACACCAGAGGTAGGGTGTTGGATTATCGGTACAACCTCAACATGGTATAACCGTTGCACCTCTGGGAATATAAAACACGTGGACTAACCGCCACTCCTAGTGATAGGGCCTTGTTCTGGGTTTCAAATGTTCACCAAAATTTGTAGGTTTTGGTGTAACAGAAAACATTACATGGTATCATAGCATCTCGAGAGAGATATTGTTCAAAATTGACAGTTTGACAATACCCAATGAGGTTTGGGTAAAACTAGAGTCATTATTTGAGAAAACTGATGAACTACGTGGTCACCGGCTTGAGAATGAACTTATCAACTTGAGCCCAATGCACTATGATACAATCCAGGACTACTTCACCAAGTTTAAGTCACTTGTTTTGTAGTTGAATTAGTGTGGAATTGAAAATAAATAGGACCAATTGATCTCGTCTAAACTTTCGAATTTGGGGCCAGGGTTCTCAGATTTTGTGAGTACATTTCACTTTGGCAAGTTAGCACTTTGGAACTAGCAAATGGTCAGTCTAGCAAAATTCATTGAGTCACTCAATCAGGAGCAAGACAAGATTTCCCAAATGGGCACCATCAAGACCAAGGATAGAGAAATAGCAGTGGGAGTTTCAAATTCCTCAAAGGGAAAGCCCAAGTCCAAGAATTCGAAGCTGCCAAAGAAGAAGAAAAACCTAGAAAAACCCAAATCCAGTGATGCAAGTTCAAATATTTCCAAGGAGAAGGACAAGAAGGGAAAAGAGAAGGCCAAATGCACCTATTGCCACAAGGGATGGCATCTAGAGAGCTCATGCATGAAAAATACCATTGACACCATGGCACAGCTCTTGGAGAGGAACAACATTTGAGTCCCTGACAGTGCAAGGAAGAAGGCTGGCACCTCCAGTTCAAATGAAAGCAAGGAGAAATGTCATGCTTTGGTTGCAGGTACTTCTAAATCTTCATCTTTTGTCATTTATTTGGGGGATTCCAAGCATATGGTGGCCAAGAGAGAGCTCTTCTCCTCCATGAGTTCGAATACAGAACCAACAGTTTGAATGGGGGATGATTCAGAACTCCAAACCAAGGGGATTGGGATGATTGATTTAGAGCATGGCTACTTCAGTGAAGTATTGTATGTACCAGATCTTGCAACAAATTTTTTGTCAGTATATTATATGACCCATACAAGAGAGCTAAAGAGAGTGACATTCACTCCAGACATGGTAGATATTACAGAGATCTCAACAAACCAAGTCATTGCAATTGGGTATGCAGATCACCATGAGAGGATGTACAAGTTTTCGAAATTCCTCCCCACTTCCAATGAACAATCACTTATCTCACATGCCAATGAGGTTTTGAATCTTTGGTATGAGAGTTTTGGTCACATGAACTATAAATACCTCTAGGAACTACACAGAAATGAGATGGTGGAAGGTCTTCCACAAATCAGATCATTAAATACAACATGTATTGGGTGTGTACTTGGGAAGCATCTTGAGCAAAGATATGAGAAGGGGAAGGAAAGGAGAGTAACAAAACCACTTGGGTTGGTGAATTTAGACTTGATTGGTCCATTTACCACTCCATCATATGGTGGATCGAGGTATGTTCTTACATTCATAGATGATTACTCTTGATTTTGTTGGGTGTTCTTTCTTAAATTGAAGTCTGAGGTGTTTGAACACTTGAATATTTGGAAGGCATTGGTAGAAAATCAGAGTGGGCATAAGATTAAGTTCCTTAGGACTGATAATGGGAAGGAGTATGTCAACAAGAACCTACAACAACTTTGTGAGGAGAGTGGAATCCAATTGCAACACTCAACTCCCTACACACCACAATAAAATGGTGTGTCTGCGAGGAAGAATAGGTCACTCAAGGAGATGGCCACTTACATGATAGAAGCAATGGATCTAAGTTCCATGATATGGGGTGACACCATTAGTTGTGATGCTCACATATAAAATATATCCTTTAACAAATCAGTAAAATGAATTGCACCTTACGAGGCATGGTTTGGTCAAAATCCAAATGTCTCAAATTTCAGAATTTTTGGGACTAGAGCATGGGCTAGAATCACCTCTGAAAAGAGGACAGCCTTGCAACCAAAAATAAAGGAGTTCATTATGGTTGGGTATGGTGAATAAACCAAAGGTTAAAATCTCTTTGAAAATTCCAATTTCAAGGCATTTGTTGAGAGAAGTGTGCGATTTGAAGAAGAGCTAATTCCTGATTTCGAGCTTGCATTGGGGGAATGCTCCTCTCCTCAACCATTCGAAGATGTAAGTGATGATACATGATCTGTTTTTTCTGATATTTATGATACAAATTTTTTTGAACATTATCTTTCTATATATGACTCACCATCTAGGCCCAAGTGGGATGAAAAAATTGTACAAGCAACTAGGGAATTGGCAGGCAATCCCCATGAACCTAGGAAGACTAGACCACAAACTAGTAGAGATTCCTTTGCAAGTGATAATGCTATTGCTGAGAACTATTATATGCTGATTGGGTATGATACTCAGACATATTAGAAATCTTGTAACGACCCTAGAGAACAATACATGGGAATTAGTTCCCCTTCCTCCCAAGAGGAAGCTTGTTCAATGAAAATCGGTTTTCCGGACCAAAATTGCTGCTGATGGTTCTGTATGAAACATAAGGAAATATTAGTTGCTAAGGGATATTCTCAGGTCCATGGTTTTAATTACACAGAGACCTTTGCCCCGGTTGCAAAGATGGACTCAATTAGACTAGTTCTAGCGCTAGTAGCTAGTAAAGGTTGGGAAGTTCACCACATGGATGTTAAAAGTGCATTATTACATGGTGAGATACAGGAAGAGATATATATGCAGCAGCATGAAGGTTTCTAAGAGGATCCTTCATTGGTATGTAGGTTGAAAAAATCATTGTATGGACTCAAGCAAGCCCCCAGGGCTTGGTATGCAAAAATGGATGCTTTTTGGCTCTCAATTGGTTTCACTAAATGCAAATCAGAACCTAATGTGTATTTGTAGAAAAATGATGGTATTTTTTAGGTCATTGTTCTTTATGTTTATGATATCCTAATTACATGTAGCTGCACGAATTGAATTGGCCAAATCAAGTCATCTTTGCATAGTGAATTCGCCATGACAGATCTAGGATTGCTAAGGCAATTTTTGGGCTTGGAAATTGAGCAAAATGAAAGGGGAATCAAGATTAGTCAACCAAAGTATGATTTAGACCTGATAAATAATTTTAACATGTCTGAGTGTAAGGCATCCAAGTCTCCCTTTCTTTCTGGTATTAAAATGCATGAATTTGGCAATTCTCCATTGGTAGATTTTACACTCTACATGCAACTAGTGGGCAGCTTGCTCTACCTCACTCACACAAGACCTGATTTGTCTTATGTTGTAAGAGCTGTAGCAATAAATATACACCAGCCACATGAGATCCATTGGAGGGAAGAAAAAATAATTCTTCAGTATGTCCAGGGAACCAAGAACTTCGGGGTGCACTACACAACTAGTTCCTCACTACAACTAGCTGGATTTTCTGATTCAGATTGGGCTGGAGATCCCACTGACAGGAAGTAACATTTAGGTTTTGTTTTTATGTTTGCTGAAGGTCCCATTTTCTGGTCAAGTAAGAAACAACACACCATTTCTCTTTCATTAGCAGAGTCTGAGTATAGGGCAACAGTCAATGCTGCTACACAGTGTGTTTGGTTTCAGGGAATTCTCCAGGAATTTGGTGTCACAATTGATTCTCCAACCAACATTTGGGTGGAAAATCAAATTGCCATAAAAATATATACTGATCTAGTTCAGAGACAAATAAAAAAACATATTGAGATATACATGCATTACATTCAGGGCTTAGTGCATGACATTGTGATCTCATTGCAGTATTTCCCATCCACTGAGCAAACTGCCGATATTTTTACCAAGGCTTTCACAGAGAAGACCTTAACCTACCTGAGATATTTTATTGGGGTGAGTGAGGGATGGTAATTTTCTGTTATTTATTGTAGGTCCAGCCCCATATCCATTCTTGAGGGAAGGTTTTGTCCCATGAGGTTTTCCTTCTTTTCCTCAGTTCATATGGACAAATAAAATTATGATTTCTGAATTATGTATTTGAGGTGACTTGAGCCATTGCTGCCAAGGCCTCCATAATTTTTTGAGATGTACTTATTTGTTGGATTAAGGGAGGGCGTTAGAACAATAATCCACTCGTTAGCACGTAATTACACTTCTTTAATCAATTTTATTGCTTTTTAAGCTTTAATACACTATGTGGTGGACTAGGGGTGCTTAGTTGGACAAATGCCAAGTCATATTGGGTATTTCACACCCACATGAGCACTATAGCTCAGTAAAACAACCACATTTTTTACCTCATAATTTCTGGTGTGCTCCCATTCATTGAATGTGGACAAGCAAGTTGACTTGGAGTGCTAGAGTGGGATTTTGGCCAATTTTGGCTTGATTTGGTGCATTAAGTGCTGCATTGAGACTCTAAACCACCTATATTTCCACACCCACATTTTACAAGGTGTAATAATTGACCCAAAACAATTCATCCATGTTTAGTCAGCAATTCATGGCTGTTTGGGGTGATTTGGGGCATGATTGGCCCACCTAGGGGGGTTTGATGCCATTTTGACAATTTTGACTTGTATGCTCACAATTGGATTCCAAATCCTCAAGAAACTCCTATTTTGTATTATATACCTGACAATAACATGTTTCATGGTTAGACAATTCAAAATTATCTTGTTTCTGTTCGCATTGTGTGTGTAATTTGCTTCTCATTTGATGGTTTTTGCTTGTTTTTGCACCAAATTTGATTTGCGAGCTTCAATAATGCTCCTAGATTCTCTCGTGGTTCTATTTTCTCACAATGAGATTAGTAATTGTGAGCATATATTTTGATTGTATTTCCATTATTTGCAAATAAACAAAATTCATAAGATATGGATATAGTGATGCATGATTATTTAATAAGATATGAACATAGAGCTGCATAATTGTTTCATAAGATACGAATAAAAGTATGCATAATTGATTCATAATTGTATCCCTGTGATTAGAATGACGTTATATTATAAACCTGATTAAAACCACATGTTACAATATTTCTATTTTATTGGTAAATATGAAACATCCCATTAAGAAGAATAAGGGTTTGCATAAATCTTAATGAGATCTAAATATAATATTGATATAGAACTTCAAAACATTACATGAAATATGAATGAGGTTATCTCAAAACATTGATTTAATGTGTATATAACTATATGAACCATTGCAAATACATTGAAGTATTCATGTGATTACAACTCATGAGATATGGTTATACTGAAACATTGGTTAAAATGTTTTGCATGTCAGTGTATGTTGTTTGTCATTTTATTGAAATGATTGGATTATGCAAGGTTGCTAATAACCTGATTGAATTTGGCTTGTAGGAAAAAAGCTATATTCCCCGACCTGAAAGAAAAATGACATGTATTGAATGAAGAGCAATTCCGATGGCTGCTCCTAAAAGTGAGAGGGATGTTGTGAAGCAAGAAGAATATGGTAGCGGATTGGGAGGTTCCTATGTATTAGGAAGAAGTCAAAATAGAATCCCTAATCCTATTATGAGAAATGTAAAGAATCTTGAAGATAATTAAATTATCTTATTTACATTCATGACTCAATAAGAGCTTCAAACATTGATGAGCATGAGTCTCCGTGATGGAGGACCTAGATTATGATTCTCACATCCTGATGGTGAGAGGAAGTAGATAGAATTGCTAGCTTATGAAGGTACAATAAATGGGTTGATAT
Source organism: Pseudotsuga menziesii (assembly GCA_001517045.1). Lineage (NCBI taxonomy): Eukaryota > Viridiplantae > Streptophyta > Pinopsida > Pinales > Pinaceae > Pseudotsuga > Pseudotsuga menziesii. The sequence continues at coordinate 114,477 of LPNX010302266.1, forward strand.
ATCTTCTGTTAAGAGGATATATGCATGATTCTCATATTCATAAGGAAACTGAGAATTGTATTCAAGAATTTTGTTATGATTCTTGTGACTAGTGGTGTGGAAGTCACCAGACAAAGATTTTCCTCAGTTAAGGAAAATGTGCACTAAAAGAACCTAAAGTGTTTCAGGATGATGGACTATGAATCGATGGCCACACATACGAAGATAAATATGAAAATTTATAATTGTTATTTCATATTTGGAGGATGTCAAGTCAGTTGATATGTATTTGGTTCATCACAGGTCCCATGATATTTTATATGCTTTGCAATTTGTATGTACAAAGCATGTGTTGTAGTACCTAATTGGTACAAGTGTATGGGGACTCAGATATGTCCTGGTCAGTAAAATAGAGTTTCAAATATATATGAAATATGATTGGTATAGTGATTGAGGAAAGATCACATGTGTTTCTCTAGATAGAGCATGTTGAAAAACAATAAATATTTATGAGTTTTCTAGTCAGTTATATCCTAGACATGGTACATATCCACAGATGAGCAACATTGGCAGCATTCTTACTAAGCCTCTGTCCAGGAAAATATTAGTATAGTACAAAAAAAACTCCTCCAAGTGAAAAGGGAGTATTGATGTGTCTTCACATGAGACAATAGATAAAGTCCCCATCAGTTAGTCATGGTACATGACTGAGGAATCCAAGGGCCATGATACCTTGTGGAGAGAATCCACATGAGAAAAGACATGGTCAAAGTCTCAGAGACTATTGATACTCAAGAAGAGTTATAGTATGATCTGTCAGAGAATAGTTAAACCTCTTGGAGAGGTATTTGGAGTGCTGCAATATAAAGAGAAGCATAAATCATAAAGTGATCAGGCCTTGAAGAACATCACAGAGAATGGAAATCTCACAGATAACTTCTTCAGATAACAAAAGAGTCAACAAGTCAGCAAATGTTGAAGAGTGAAAGAAAATATAAGACTTTTTTTTCTCCATGATATTACACATTTTTTGTATAATGTTGTATGCGATGGATTTAAAATCCATGGTTTCTAGTTTAGAGAAAATTTATTTTGGATTGGATCCAAAAGATGCTACAATGTGTAAGTAGCTAATTGGTCTTTGAGCATACTTGGGTATTTTTTTGATTAATACTAAGGATATGTTTGAGTACATATGAGGTACATTATAATAGGATCTTTATTACATGTAAGACCTATTATATGATTGTGATATTCAACTATTGTTAGCCTGAGATAAGCGATGTAATTTTCGGTTAGTAATACAAAAGCTAAATGTATTGTGGCTAGTACTACATAAGCAATATGTATGTCAGAGAGTACTAAAAAATAAAAATGCATTTTGAAGATAGTACTACATGTTGAGGAGTAGTGTAGCTTGAGAAACTACCAAATAGGGTGAAATACTTGAGACTATAGTTATTAGGTTGTAATAGTCAAGCTTTATGAAAAAACCCTATATATGTGTTATGCTAAAACACATTGAGATGAAGTTTTACTTCATTGAATTCATGGTCAAGTAAAATGAATTTAGTTACATAGCTAATGATGAGAATATTGTAAATTTGTGACAAGCCTCTATATGTGATGAAGTTCTGACACTTTCAAGATAAGCTTGGTATGGTAGGAAATTCTTGGCTTGGCATAGAATGTCTCCCTTGCTGAGCGGGAGTTTTGAGAGTACAACTTCAAGTGTCATTCCCATGAGATTTGTGTTGTATCAAGTCTGAAATCTTTGTCATATTAGGTTCATATCTTCTCCATGGAAATTATCATGTATTAAGTTCACTAACTTATGTTGTATTAAGTTAAAGAGATTATGTTGAATTAAGATAGGATCTTTTCCTATTCATGATAGATGATTGTACTGGGATCTTTGTCATATTAATATCATGACGTTATGTTGTATTAAGGTCAAATACTTGTGTTGTATCAAGTATACACTTGTGCAGTATCAAGTCAAATGATTTTCATAGACGATAATACCCTATGAGATGGTTCTCCTTAACTGGATATGGTATTGTGTTGTATTAAGACCACATGAATTATGTTGTATTAAGTCTTGAGGATATACTATGTGATGTATGGATAGTCATGGTCACTAGGTGCTACAAGTATCCTTTAGGGATTAGCTACCACTAGAGTGATTTACTTGAGCATATGACTATATGAACTGGGGTAATACATATGATCATAGGTATGGAACAATTCTTATGAGTATGATATGATATAGATGATTAATAAATGAAACACATATGGACCATGCAAAGATAATTAATATGAGCACAAATATAGAGAGAAAATCCAAATTTCCCATGCATGCCTCCAAATGAACTCAAATTAATAAGACATCTGTTGAGTCTTAGTTGTGATAAAACAAGTTCATTTAATTAAGGAATCCACTCCTTAATTTATTAATTTATGCAAAGTAGTTGTTGAAGATGACATTGATGGAGAAGCACTAGTTCTTTTTAGTTACATTTAGTTCAACTCAGTTACATTCAAATACATGCAGTTCCATTCAGTTTAGTTTAGTTCAATCAGTTAACAACTCAGTTAGATGAAGTTAAATTCAATTAATTAAAGGAGGGCGCATATATTCAGCGTGGGAGTTAATTATGAAGTTCCAACTTGGCACCAAGTATGTGGCAGGCGCAAGGTTGAAGATAAAATAATGTTCTCAGTGTTAACAAGTTACTAAAGCTTGGAACTATTCACTACCTTCTTTGTATGACTGAATTTGGCTTGTTATTAAAGTGCCATGCACTTGGAAAGACCAATACAGTGTTCCATATGATCTCTATTATCTTGTGCTCTCTTATCAAGCAATATACTATTGTGTTGTAGTCATTATCTGCTAATTATCTATCATACTCAAATATTGATTGCTAGGTTTTTTATGCTCCAGATCAGTGGAGGGTTTTCCTAGGGTACATCATGTGTCTTATGGATTGAATGCTTGTGTATGAATTATTTATGAGATCTTTTTTCACTGTAATTATGGATTAAAGTTTTAAAGTTGAAGAATATTTCTTTATTGTTCAAATACTAACACATTGTAACTATTTGCTCTGTTTTTCTACCTGCAAGCTTGCATTCTATCCCAAACACCCCAAGTGTTGCAACTGTTTGCTCTGATTTTGTACTTGCAATTATTCATTTTGGCCCAAAAAACCCATGTTGCAACCCTTTGCTCTAATTTTTTAGCTACAAAAGTGCATTCTGACCCAAACAACCCAAGTGCTACAACTGTTTTCTTTGATACCACTCTGTCACATACCTGAACACCTTGGTAGCCTTTTTAAGGTGACATGGAATCCTTCCAAATGGCATGAATTCCAATTTTTATTTATTGATACGATTATATCGCATTTACCTTCAATCGACTATACAATTAGCATGAAAACGTAAGCATCCTTAGGCTAAACATCCTAAAACTCCATTAATCTAGGTTAATTGGTCCTTATCTTGGCATCAAAATAAAATTCAACTGTTATAATTAATCATGACTACTAAATCCATGAACCTAATTGTCGAATTCCCTTTTGTCGACATTCTGACATTTATACATCAGAATTTGGAACTTGGAATGACACAATTGTTCCCAACGCATGAACCCTTGACTTTCTAACTCCGATGTTTCCATCAGGAGTTCGGAAGGCAAGACCTCAAAAAGTCCCCAAAAATACCTTTCGACTTACTGACTTTGACGTTTTTGTTGTTGAGAATCGGAATTCAAGATGGAAAGAGGGGCCCTTCACAAAATCCTCCCTACCTCCTAACTCCAATGTTTCATATATTGGGATTCAAAATTCAGGACCACCAGCTTCAACCCTCCTCTACACCTCCGATGCTGATTTCGTCATCAACCACCTAGTGAGGATTGTGGATTCGAAAGATGAACACAATTATTCTATGTAGTTAAAATTACCAACTTCCGTATTCAACATTGTGGCATCATCACGTTAGCCTACAACCAACCATTTCCATTAGAGGAAATTTGGGGTCTAAAATGGGCCTTATAAGAAAACGTGCCAAAATAAGTTTTTGTGAGTTGGAATTCAAGAACCAATAGAATTTCAANNNNGGAGGTCCATTTTAGACCCCAAAATTCCTCTAATGACACTTAGCCGTATTCCCTTTTTCGCGTCAGGATCTTTAATATGAATTCAACCACGGAACTTTGCAAAATTATTTTGCTTTGCAATATTAACACTTAGTTTGCTTTTAGAACACAATTGAGGCACTGATTCAATTCGTCGATGTCCTTGTTATATCTACATAAGACTTATAAAACATATGTAAATGCAATCTAAACATTCATAGCTGAAAATACAACAAATTACAAGAACAATTCATGCATGGACTAGTCTATTCATCATAGGCATAATAAAACAATAACTCATACACAGATGTAACTCATTCCCCAACAATGAAGAACATTCTATTGCCTAATTCAATTACACATGAATTGCCAGTCATTTATCACATGCAATTTTGGACATTTATAAACAACAAGCACTTATCTTTTCAATAGCAAATCACCCAAGCAACTGGCTATGTGAGTTCAATTTTCCACCCAACCATAGGTATCTGTCTAGCATACATTATTTCTTCTGAGAGATCACCTCCTATTTGGGATGGGTTATCCCCTAAGGAGATTTACACTCAGGCTCTCTCATACCCCTACACATAGTCTCTCATACTAAGCCAACTAGTTGATGTGTTTATTAAACACACAGGGAGACTAGGAGGGTGGAAACTAAGACAGTGGGATATACTACAAATATGAAGGAATATTAGTAGGATTTAGCCATCCCGATCACCTCCATCACCTCCACTCACTGCCCAAGTAAGGTCCCATTCTATGCTACATAATCTTTCGGGAGCCCCTTCCCTCAACACCATCTTGGGAAGGTATGGATGGTCCCAATTGCTAAGCCACTAGAGATTCATGCCTTCACTAGTTTCCATAGTCCAAACAAGTCAAATGCTCTCTCCGTTCGTCTCCCACTCATCATGAAAGGTTTTACATGATCGCTGCTGGGTATGCAATGCACTTGGACAATTGGATCGTCGTCCCCCCATACATGTTTAGGTTAACATATCATGCATACACATTTCTCAATTGGGTCACATTATTCACACACAACTTCTCTCATAATTAACTGAATTTCCCCTCCCTCTTCCATGTGTTTCCCTTCTTCACGTGCATCTTCCTTCTTGGCTTCTTGGTCAATGTGGCATGGTCTATGCTATTGCTGGGCCTAGGGATAGGTAAGCATAATTCACTTATAATTCTCCTTAATTGTGGAAAAGAGCTAAGGGAAAAGAGGAAGAAGGAGATGCGACAGAGGCAACAAAATAATGAAGAAAGGAAGAGCGGATGAAGGGAAAGAAGGAGAATGCAGTACGCCAGAGGAATAAAAAGGGGAAGCAACTGAAGAAGAAGATGTCATGATAGAATAATATTCTATGACAGAAGAATATGCTATGACAAAAGAAGATGCCACGAAAAAATAAGATGCCGTGACAGAATAAAGGCCGTGATAGAATAAAAGGACACAACAAAGAAAGAAGGTGATGAAGTGGAGCCATGTCAGAAGGTGTCCAGAGGCGCAACGATCAGAAAGTGATAGGTTATAAAGATCATGGGTACGAGGTTGTCTAGATCCAGTGGAAGCTGCATGTATAAACGTATCTTTGTAAGTTAGGCTGTTAGTTCCTACTGTCATGTGTCACTAGAATAGGAAAGACAATGTTGGCTAAGTATAGGAAGTCGAATGAGAAAGAGACATGTAAAGAGTCTATAAAGAGTCAATAAAGAGTTAGTAAAGAGTATGTAAAGACTCTATAAAAGGAGACACCCAAGATGTATGTGGGTCAGACACCATAGACACCGGAGATTCCTTAGACTCTCCTTGGTTATTATTGTCTGTAGGTTTTACTAAGTGCATTGAGTCGAGAATCTGTACCTGAGTGCACAAAAGTGTAGAAGAGATTGAGCCAATCTAGGATGTGTGCAGATCAATACTTGAGTCAAGTAGAGAAAGGACAGATATAGCAGAGAAGAGAGCATGAGAGGTGACATGAGTCTGTAAATACAATCAAGGAAGATCTAGAGTAGAGTCTGTAGCTTAATGTGTAGACCAAAGGTGCCATCTATTTCTCATGCTAGATGAAGAGAACCTTTGTGGTTTTTCCTGGATGGGTTTCCACATTAGATTCTATGTTTTATGTGTAGTTGTTGAATGCATTTAAGTTGTACATGTATGTTAACACCATTATTTATCAAGGGGATGAAAAATCATGATGAAGAAGAAATAAAATGATAGGTTGCTTGTCGAACCTTGGTTAAAAGATATATTGTAAGAGTACGATGATACACCAAAGAAGTGATCCCGTTATCAAGGATTTGATGGTATGAGTTGAAAGGATAGAAATCAATGGCTAGGATTGTCTCCGCACTCGCAGAAATGCGAGGAAGATAAAGAATTCCCGGGTGTTTATCGGGTGCACAGATCAACGGTTATCAATCTGGTTCAGGAAGATCCACAGTCCATATTCTATCCGCTTTATGAAATCGCATGTTGGTTAAAGAGATAGAGACCAGCGGAATCGAGTACATAATACTTGTTCCAACGGTGGAGAGGTCAAGTCAGATCGCATCCATGGTCGGGATTGATTCTGAAGCAAAAATATGCATGACAGATAAGCCCAAAGCGCCCAGCGGAATGAGTAGGTGTCCGTTGATCTGACGGTTGAGGATTAAAGGTAAAGTGGATCAACGGTGGTTGATGATTCCGGAACATGAAGTTGCACAAAGGATAAGGTCAGGAAACTCAGTGGAATCGAATATCTCCTTCCTGATTTGATGGCGGAGTAATGAGAGGCCTTTTCATCAACGGTTGGAGATGTTTCCGGGATGGAGACTTGCACGTTGTTTATTACCAAGACGCCCGGTGGAAAGAGGTACGTGGAACATGATCCAAGGGTTAGAAATTAAAGAAGAATAAGATCGAAGGTCTTGAATGAATCCGAAGAATGGAAGTGAGCGGCGGATAGGAATAGATGGTGGTTGCGGAAAATAAATGGTTGTCCACGTGGCGAATTGTGGTAGGCTCTGGAGACAAAAGTGGTTTATGGGAGGCCGGAGTGGGGGCCTATAAAAGAAAGGTTGAATTCTATCATTATTATTTTATTTGTTCGGGAAGGGTGAAAAGGACCGGCCGATTCAGCAGCTTCCATTTGTCAGTTTCGGGCACGATCCAAGCACGCGCCTCTACAGTCGACCAGGTAAGGCTTAAACCCTGTAGTTCCTCCATCCAAATTACCTTCGTTAATTAAGTAATGGACCAGGGGAAAGAAATTAAAGTGTCTGGTCAGGTTGTAGACGACAGAGAAGAATTTTTAGTGGACATAGATAGGAGCGTGTGCGACCCCTTCCTATCCATAGGGAGCGTGTCGGTCAGTAAGGAGAAATTGTGGTATTATAACCCACAGGGGAACGATGTATTAAATGTATGTAAGTCTTTCCTGTATTACTTCACTCTTGAGCAAACCCTCCCTTTCCCAGAATTTGCAGAGTGGTGTGCCGTAAACTACTCTCCCTCCTAGAGAATAATTGTGAGTCGGTCTGTGTCCAGAATTCTTTGTAGAATTGATGCCACAGTCATCAGAGAAAATCTCAGTCTGCCTGAAAATTACCCTATTAATCGTGAGTTGATAAATGAGTCGGTCCTTGCTGATTTTTATAAGAATTGTGAAACTGAGAATCGCTGTCATTTCCTGTCTAATATTTTAAAAGAAGGTCAATCCCTTGATGGTTTTTTCCTGCCCTACCCAGTGCACATTTTCAAAAAAGAAGTCCAAATGGTCGTGTCCCTGGTCTGTCAAGTATTAGGTCTTAGTGATGATTGACGTGTAGGTGATGTCATCCTTGGTTTTTTATTAAGAATAAGTTCCTTAAGCCCCAAGTCCTTGTCAATTCCTGTGTTTAATTTTGATGAGTATCTCGCTGAAATAATCCATCTGCAGTTAACTGAGTTCCCAAAAGTTTGTTTCTTTAGGTTTCAAACCTACTTGCTCAACATTCTGTTGTGTTCCAATGTCACCGAGTCGAAATTTTTAAGTACTTTGTGCTCTTCTGATTTGCCCAAGCAAATCAACATGTTTGAATTTGCTAATTCGATCATGTCAGAAATGTACAAAATGTTATTTGATGAGGATTTGCCCTGTGTTTTGGATGAAATGAAGTGTTTAATGCAGTCTTCACCCGAATATTGGGTTGGAGACTGGTTTCTGTACAGGGATTACACTGTGTTATGAATATATGGGTTTACTGGTCAGCCTTACAGGTTACCTGCCTTTTTAACCCCGAGGATTTTCGCAATTGAGTTTATGAGGTAGAGGTTGTTATCTGAAGAAGATCATTTTGGGGCTTTCAAGAAGTCTTCATACATTAAATTTCCACTTAAAGTCGGCTCTTTCATTTTTAAAAGCAAAGGCACCTTAATATTCATAGAGAAGTTGTTAGAGAATATGGATTTCCAAAAGGAATCAAAAGTGAATTATGATCCACATCATGTTATATCCCTAAGGAAACAAGCAACCAAGAATAAGCCATTTGAGCACCAGTCTGTTGAAAATTTGGCTCAAACAGCCAATCTGTTACAGTTCAAGGAAGATCCACATATCGCACCCATTACAGTATCAGAAAATACTAACATTTTAGTTAAGCGAAGTCTCTCTGATACTGAGAGTATGGAAGTGGACGAAGATGGGTCCCATAAAAGGGAAAAACTACTTGAAGGTGGTGAAATGGTAAATGAGGAAGTTTCTGATGGTTTTAAAAAGGTTTCCCTGATTCCCATGAAAACCGTACAAGTAAATCAATTATCTTTTAAAAATGTAGAGGGTGATGTAGACAGTTCAGAATCAAGCCCGGTATTTAAGTCGAAGGAAGAGCTCAAAGCCAGCTATACAGAGAAGAGGAAACAGTCTCTAGAGGAGACAAGAAATTTGCTCTCGAGAGTGAGAAGTTTATATAGTTCAAAAACCTCTCTAGTTTCTGCTAGAGATGCTGAGAAAAATACATTTAAGATGGCTATAGTAAACGACAAGAAGATGTCTGAAATGGAGATCTGGCTGGACAAAATCAGTACTCTGGATAAGATACAACTGCACAAACAGACGAGTGACATCATTTACTCAGACTTATTGCAAGCCATGGTAAGGATTAATAAATTGCAAGTTTTGATAGACAAATTAGAAATTCAATTGAAGCACGAGAAAGTTGAGAATAAAGCAAATGTCATTCAAATTAGAAAGCTGCAAACAGACATTGTTAGTTAAGATAACACCCAAGCGGTTAAGAGGATGCTAGAGGAAAAATACAACACACTCTAGGTCTTAAAGAAAAAGCTGAAGATTCCAGTTTTAGAGCACGTCCAATCAGCTGAATTAATGGCTTTGCAAGAGGAAAAGGATAAAGTCCATCAGGAAATGATGGAATATAAGGGAAAAGCTACCGAACTACAGGAAGAAAAGGACAGGTGGGAGGTCGAGCGGGATGAACTTTTATCTCAGATTTCCTTAATGAAAAAAGACCAAAGTGACGAGAAGGAGATTATGGAAGAGTTAATGAGTCAAACCCCAGCTGATGAAGACCTGTCCGTTGTAAATATCCACAAGCCATTGGATGATTTTTCTGCAGATGATTTGTTGGTGCCTATGTCCCAGGTGAGCTTGAAAGATGAAGCAATTAAAGAGTTGAAAGAAGAGAATGAAAAGATAAAAGCTGAATTGGCCAAAGTAAGTGAAAGTAAAAAACAAATATTGCAGGAGAGGAATCAATTGTAGAAAAAATTCAATGAGCTAAAAGAAAAAAGCATTGGGAAAGGCCCCCTTTAGGGGGAAAAACATATCATTTGGGATACCTTGTGTATAGATATTACCAAGTTTAGACACTATCTAAATTTTATTGCTGATTTGAATATACTGATAAATTTGGCTCACCAGAGATTAAAGCTGGTAAATGAACATATGGAGAAAAGACCTCTTACTACAGCTCAGGACACACTGAACTTTCTGAATTCACTGACATATCAAAAATTGCATGATATGGGCATAAAAGACAGAGTATCAATAGTGCTGTGGGAAAATAAATTCATCCACAAGCATCACTTAATCAAGACGGTCCAAGATAAATCAGAAGGATTGATTTTGCAGGTTAATAATTTCAAACAGGATTTTAAAGAGCTGTTCGAAGACGGATTGCCTTCTTTCTGGGACGAAGAGGGACGGATGTTCTCACAGGAACATTATCATAACCTGCTTGTCCAGTGCCGCATGGACCACTCCAAATTCAATGGTTTGGAGAAAATCTTGACAGGGAAAACCATTGTGGATATGTTAACAGAAGATTTCGAAATTCTACAGAAGTTCGCCATTATCAAAAGCAGATTGCCCAAGAAGTCCTATGAAGCATATATGGAGCTTGAAGTATCAATTCGGGAAATGACAGAATGTGACACCCCAAGTTTGGAGCAGTGGAAAGATGTGGAGCGGTTTGGAAAGACAAAGTATATTCTTCATTCCTAGAAACAGGTGTCATGCACTGAGGAGCTGATGGGACAAAGACGTGGAGCTGATGGGGCAAAGACGTGGAGCTGTTGGGGCAAAGATGTGGAGCTGATGGGCGAAAGTTTGTTATCAAGTTGATTGTTACTTTGTGATCTGTTAGGATTGGAGTTGTAACAAACTTCCTAGGGGTTAGGAATTCAGTTATGAAACTCTAAATTAAGCCGATCATTCAGTTATTGATCTTCTTGGAAGACCTATTATTTTATGTATAAATTTGCATCTTTTTTAAGAGATGGGGGTTGGAACCCATCGCGAGGAAGAATTTTGGAGAACATATCTATTTTTTAATACCAAAGTGAATGCATGAGAATTTAGTTAGAGATTCCTGTATCATTGATATTACAGTCTGTGCTTCTTTCTTTATGTGATCGTATTTCCTGTGTAACACTTGATTTTGTTCTTTCTTCATATCTGGAATATAGCGTTAGGTGATTAAAATTCATATGTTTATGCTTTAGTCATCATTTTAGATATCTTATGATTTTCTCTACTAAAGTTGATATAGAATTCGTCTTTGACGCTCTGTATTGATGGGTTGTTTCCTCGTCTCTTCTGTTTCATCTGGATCAAATTGAATGACTGTGATGATGTGATTACCTTGCCTTTGATAAATCTTGTGTATACATCTTTGTGATCTCTTTATATGCATATGACTCCATTCCCAATGGTTATATGATTGTTTCAGCCATACATACAAATATTTAAGTGTTGTTTCATATATGGTCTTGTTAAAATCTTTATTGAGAGATCCCTCTCTAGAAGAAAATACCAGTTTCTTCCTAAAGTGGTTTTGCTGTTACCTTGGAGTTTACCTTTTACAACCTAGGTACATTCTGAGTGCTAACAAAACTGGCGCCGTTGCCGGGGACGAAAGTGCGTATCTTCCCTGGGAGAACGACAAAGATTAAGAAAGATTTCTGTGGGCAAACAGGAATTTCGAAAAAGAAAGAAGGTTGTATATTTTCCCTGGCGACTCCATTGTGAAATTGTTTCAGAATTAAAGAAGGACATTCTAGCTTCGAGGAGACACACGCGAGGTAACTCTGATACCGAAATATTGAAAAGTTTCAAAGACCCAGAAAAGTTGTTTAGAAGAAAGAATAAAGAGAAGGTAGATTTTCCTTTGTTTGGTCCATCATCATCACAAGATTCTTGTATTAATCCAGAATGGAGGGTTAATACTGGAAATAACTTGTTGAGAACCAAGTCTGAATCTGACCTTAAAAATATTGCATTCAATCCCCATAGGTTAGAGTCCTATCTATTAGATTCCCTCTGGAGGGACTTGCAAAAAACCTCTAAAGTTAAATCACCTACCTCTGAGCACACTCAAAGTTCTTCAGTCCCTGTGAATCCGCCTAGACCAATGGCCGCTAGATTTGCTCCTTTGCGTCTGCCTGCTATATTACATGATCTCCCTCAAAATTATTCTCAGAGAATTTCTTTATTTGATGGGGAGGGTGATATAACCGCGAAACAACATGTTGCCAAGTTTGAATATTTTATTGACTTGGAAGAAGTTGACTATCCTGATGTTAAAATGAGGTTGTTTGCCCAAAGTTTGTCAGGGGAGGCAAAGAAATGGTTCAAGGATCTTCCAAATGGGTCTATTGTGAATTTTCAGGCTTTTCAGAATGCATTTTTTGATAGATGGGATGATAAATAGAATCCTCTCCAGCTCTTATCTCAGTACAACAGTCTTAAGAAAGGGGGTTTTGAGTCTGTTCATGAATTCTTAAGTAGATTTATGAGGGCTTATAACTCTATCTCGGAAGATATAAAGCCTTCTACAGTAGCTGCTAAACTACATTATGCTGGGGCTTTTGATAATGATTTTGCATTTTCATTACAGGAAAGGAAATCGGCAACTCTTACTGCCATGTTTACTGATGCCCTAGAAGTGGAAGCTAACATGATGGCAAGTGGAAAGATGAAACATAGAGATATGGATAGGAGGAGAAAAGAAGAAAATGTACCTTCTACTTCATCTTCTTCTGCTGAGATTAAGTTTGAGATGATTTTGAAGACTATGGAGAAGTTGATGGATAGGTTAACCATGGACACTAGGCCTTTCAATAGAGAGCAAGGGGATCCCCAAATCAGGAATCCAAATCTCAGAAGACCAAATCCCCCTGTTTCCCCCCAAAATAGACAGAGAGACCAGAGAAATCCAAGGAACCAAGAAGAATAGCCCATCCGCCCGCCTTTCCCTGAGAATTATGTTGCTGATGAAGAAGATCCCCCTGAAAATGAGATTCATCTGTTTGGGGAACAGGATTCAGAAATATATCTTACTGAAGAGGAACATAACATGTTTGCGCAGGAAGATGCAAGTGAGGAATTTGAAAATGAGCTATATCAAAGAGGTTATTTACATGCAATGGATGATGTGCAAAGGAAAATCAGACTGAGGAATAGGGATGTCCCCATAAATAAAGGGAAGGAAAACCCAAATTAGCCTTCCTCTAGTTCTTTGAATGGAGAAAAAGGAAAGGAACTACAAAAAGAGCCTTCCGGGAATAAGGAGGTTGAAAATGAGGTACAAAGGGATAAAATAATAAAGAAGGCGACTCCGATTGATGTGGAAAATATTGGTGCTGGTTTTAACCTACAAAATGAGCTTTCAAAGCTAAAGATCTCTATTCCATTTAATGAGTTATTGAGAAACACTGAATACAGAGATACTATCACAAAAATGGTCAAAAACCAAGGAGAATGGCAGTCTGACATTTTAGGATTGAATGATGATAATCCTGCTATTTCATTTGGATCAAAGGTTGAAAATATGGAAGGTGAATAAGTTCCTCCTTTCTATTTAAGCCTAAATGTACATGACAAAGTGGTCCATAATGCTATGTTGGATTCTGAGGCATCACACAATTTGATGCCCAAAGGGGAGGTAGAAAGTTTGGGATTAGAGGTAACAAGACCCTATAAATATCTGTACTCTTTTGATTCCAAAAGGGTAAAATGCCTTGGATTAATTAAAGACATGGTGGTAACCCTGAACAAACTGCCTTCTAAAACTATAGTCATGGATGTGGTAGTGGTAGACATCCCACCCAAATTTGGGGTACTATTATCAAGATCCTGGACTTCCAAATTGAAAGGTAGTTTACAGATGGACATGTCATATGATACTATCCCAGTTCCTGATGGGAGCAGAAGATTATATAGTGAAAAAAGAACTCCATATGTAGTAAGCAGTCAGGATAAACCTGAAATTCATCACATATATGCTGTTGACACTGATTTGGGGTCTTCTATTTTCTTTAATGATGCTGTCCCACACGATGTAGAAAAGACATTACAGGATAATTTTGAGGAAAATAGTGAAAAAAAGTTTTGGAACAGGATGCTCTGGAAGCAAAACAGAAAAAAGAAGGCCAATGGATTATGTACTTTGATGGATCTGTTGCAAAGGTTGGTGCTGGGGCTAGTGTATACATAATTTCTCCTATTCATGATTTCAAAGCTTTATCATACAAATTGCTATTTGAATGCACAAATAATGTAGCAGAGTATGAGGCTTTGTTATTAGGATTACGTGCTTTGAAATATTTGGGGGCTCAGAGAGTCAGGATCTTGGGAGATTCTGAGTTGGTGGTAAACTAGGTAAATGAGAGTTATCAAGCTAGGCATCCTCGGATGAGGGATTACATAAATGAAGTGTGGAATATGCTTGGTAATTTCTTCACAGAGCATAATATTCAGGTTGTTCCCAGGGTTGAAAATATGGTGGCTGATTCTTTAGCAGTATCTGCTGGAAAATTTGAAACCCCAATGGTTAGTAAAAAATAATACCAGGTGGAGATTATGAACAGACCCTCTATTCCTGACAATTCCAAATACTGGCAGGTATTTGAAGACGATATGTAGACCCGAAGATTTTTAGAATTATCAGGAGAGTTTGTGAATACTCATTTTGACAATGAAAATGATAATGGTGGGGCCCTTGGGGATGATGAAGAAATTGAAACAGAAGAAGAAGATGCTAAGAAGTTAAAGAAAACCTTGGGAGGTAAGGATATTATCCAGCTGAAAAATAATTTCATACCAAGAGGCCTGATCCCTTTAGAAAATATCTTTGATCAAAATGATGTCGCCAAGAACCCCAAAGTGAAACCTGTTGGAGATGCCGTTGAAGATAAAAATATTGGCACTGAAGAAAATCCTAAAATCCTAAAATTATCCAAGAAGCTGCCGGAAAGGGAGAAAGAGGAGTATGTAAAGTTGATGAAAAGGTATACAGATGTGTTTGCTTGGAGTTATGAAGACCTCAAAGAATATGATACATCTATCATACAACACACTATTCCTATAAAGCCTGGGGAGAAGCCTTTTAAATAGAAGCTCAGGAGGATCAACCCTAAATTTCTCCCTGTCATTGAGAAGGAAATAAAAAATTTATTTGATGCCAAGATCATTGTAACCCTCAGATTTTCTAAATGGGTTGCGAATTTGGTCCCTGTCAGAAAGAAGAATGGAGAGATAAGGCTGTGCATAGACTTCCGCAATTTGAATAAGGTCTCCATGAAAGAAAACTATCCTCTACCCAAGATGGATCATATACTGCAGCAAGTGGTGGGAGCTGAAAGGATTTCGATGCTAGATGGATTTTCCAGGTATAATCAGATCAAAGAGTTACCAGAAGATCAGGAGAAAACTGCCTTTACTACACCATGGGGCACTTTCATGTATGCGAAGATGCCTTTTGGTTTGATGAATGCGGGCGCCACTTTCCAGTGAGCTATGGACATTGCCTTTGCAGGAGAAATTGGAGATTTCGTGGTGATTTATATGGATGATATCACAGTCTACTCAAAGTCTGACAGAGAACACCTGCATCATCTGGAGAGGGTTTTCACCAAGTGTAGGAAATACGGCATATCTTTGAACCCTAAGAAGTCTAATTTTGCATTAAAAGAAGGAAAGCTGCTAGGCCATATAATATCCAAAGGTGGAATAAAGATTGATCCTGAAAGAGTAAGTGCAATTCTGAAGGTGGGAGAACCCAGGAGCAAAAAAGAGATACAATCCTTTCTGGGACAGGTAAATTTCTTGAGGAGATTTGTACCAAGCTTTGCTGAGATTTTGATGAATATTACAAATATGTTGAAGAAGGGTCGTGAAATAAAGTGGAATACAGAAGCTAAGGAGTCATTTCGGGAAATTAAGAAAGCAATTTCAGAAGCCCCTGTTTTGGTAAGTCCAGATTTTGCCAAAGAATTTTCAGTATTCTCATATGGTTCAGAGCATACTATAGCAGCGGTATTATTGCAGAAAAATGATGAAAAGTTGGAACAACCCATAGCCTTTTTCAGTAAAATGCTACGGGATGGGGAATTGAAATATGACATCATGGAAAAGCAGGCCTATGCTTTAGTTAAAGCATTAAAGGATTTCAGAGTATATGTTTTGCATTCCCATGTAATTGCACATGTTCCAACCGCTGCAGTAAAAGCAATTTTAACTCAACCAGATCCAGAAGGCAGGAGGGCGAGATGGATAGCTACATTATTGGAATATGATATAGAAATAAAGCCCACGAAACTAGTCAAAGGACAAGGTTTAGCAAAGATGATGACAAACTCAAATTGTGAATCTCTACAGATCAATTTTTTGACTCACCAGTCTGATCAGTCGGATACAGAGATAGAAGTGATGGTTGATTTCATGGCTTCTCCATGGTATTCTGGTATTCTATATGTCCTTCGACATTTGCAAGCACCAGAAGGATTTAGTAAATCCAGAGCAAGATCTGTAAAGTTGAAATCTGCTAAATTTTGTATCATAAATAAATATCTTTATTGGAAAGATCCTGGAGGAGTTCTACTAAATTGTCTTTTGGAAGATGAAGCTCAGCAAGTTACCAAAGAATTTCACCAGGGAGACTGTGGAGGACATCATTCCTGGAAGGTGACTGCAAACAAAATCCTGAGAGCTGGTTATTATTGGCCTATGTTATTCTCAGATGTATATAAAGAAATCAGCAAATGTCATCAATGCCAAATTTTCGACAGTAAGAGAAAGGTACTGTCTCTCCCTTTGAATCCGATAACAGTTGAGGCTCCTTTCCAGCAATGGGGTTTGGATTTTATTGGTGAAATAAACCCCAATTCATCCTGTCAGCACAAGTGGATTTTGACAGCTACAGACTATTTTACCAAATGGATAGAAGCAATTCCTACTAGGAGAGCCACCGAAAATGTGATCATGGATTTTCTTGAAGAAAATATATTGGCTCGATTCGGGTGTCCAAATAGGATAGTAACAGACAACGCAGCTGCTTTCAAATCTAAGAAAATGATTAATTTTTGTCATAAGTATCATATAAGCCTCAATCACTCAACTGCCTATTATCCTCAAGGGAATGGATTAGCTGAATCTTCAGATAAAATCCTGGTGAGGATTATCAAAAAGCTGTTGGAGGATAATAAGAGATCCTGGCACACCAAACTAAAATATGCTCTATGGGCTAACATGATTAGCACTAAAAGAGCAATCGGCATGTCTCCGTTCCAACTGTTGTATGGGGCTGAAGTGATTTTTCCAACATCATTAGGGGTACCAGTTATGAGATATTTCCAGGATCAGCAAGAAGAACCAAATCACATACAGTGAAGGATAAATCAGATCATTGAGCTAGAATAACGAAGAAGTAAGGCTTACGACAAAGTGCAGTCACATCAGGAAAAAATGAAGAATACTTTTGACAGAAGAATCAAGGAAGAACAGTTTCAGATTGGTGACCTGGTTTTGAAGTGGGATGCTCCTAATGAAGACAAGCATGGAAAGTTTGACCCTATGTGGGTAGGACCTTATGTTGTTTCTGGGTACAGAGGACAAAATGCATTTTTGCTGGAATATACAAATGGGGCTCTTTTGGAGAGTAACGTTGTAAATGGAAGGTATCTAAAGCATTACCTATCCTGAGGAGAAAGGTGAAATTTGTATCATAGAATGTACATACTTATTTTTCTTTACAAGTAAATATGAATGGTAAGCCGAGTGTATTTTAAAACTCACAGTGAAATCCCTATGATTCAGAAGGCATACCATTCCTTTTCTAAAAATATATAAAAATGATATATTTACAAAAAGCAAAAGATGGGTTTTTGGGAGTTATTATGTAGAATAAAAAAACAGGCACCTGGTCTACGAGTTCTTTGATACCTCACAGGGAGGATATCATCCCCAGATGGAGCCAGCTGTTAACACCATTATTTATCAAGGGGATGAAAAATCATGATGAAGAAGAAATAAAATGATAGGTTGCTTGTTGAACCTTGGTTAAAATATATATTGTAAGGGTACGATGATACCCCAAAGAAGTGATCCCGTTATCAAGGATCTGATGGTACGAGTTGAAAGGATAGAAATCAATGGCCAGGATTGTCTCCGCACTCGCAGAAATGCAAGAAAGATAAAGAATGCCTGGGCGTTTATCAGGTGCACAGATCAACGGTTATCAATCTGGCTCGGGCAGATCCACGGTCCATATTCGATTCGCCTTATGAAATCGCATGTTGGTTAAAGATATAGATACCGGCGAAATCGAGTACATAATACTCGATCCAATTGTGGAGAGGTCAAGTCAGATCACATCCATTGTTAGGATTGATTTCGGAGCCAAAATCTGCACGACAGATAAGCCCAAAGGGCCCAGCGGAATGAGTAGGTGGTCGTTGATCTGACGGTTGAGGATTAAAGGTAAAGTGGATCAACGGTGGTTGACGATTCCAAAACATGAAGTTGCACAAAGGATAAGGTCAGGAAACTCAGCGGAATCGAATATCTCCTTCCCGATCTGACAGCGGAGTAATGAGAGGCCTTTTCATCAATGGTTGGAGGTGTTTCCGGGATGGAGACTTGCACGTTGTTTATTACCAAGACGCTCGGTGGAAAGAGGTACGTGGAACGTGATCCAAGGGTTAGAAATTAAAGAAGAATCACATCGACGGTCTTGAATGAATCCGAAGAATGGAAGTGCGCGGCGGATAGGAATAGATGGTGGTTGCGGAAAATAAATGGTTGTCCATGTGGCGAATTGTGGTAGGCTCCGGAGACAAAAGTGGTTTATGGGAGGCCAGAGTGGGGGCCTATAAAAGAAAGGTTGAGTTCTATCATTATTATTTTATTTGTTCGGGAAGGGTGAAAAGGACTGGCCTATTCAGCAACTTCCATTTGTCAGTTTCGGGCACGCTCCAAGCACGCGCCTCTGCAGTCGACCAGGTAAGGCTTAAACCCTGTAGTTCCTCCATCCAAATTACCTTCATTAATTAAGTAATGGACTAGGGGAAAGAAATTCAAGTGTCTGGTCAGGTTATAGACGACAGAGAAGAATTTTTAGTGGACAGAGATAGGAGCGTGTGTGACCCCTTCCTCCATAGGGAGCGTGTCGGTCAGTAAGGAGAAATTGTGGTATTATAAATCACAGGGGAATGATGTATTAAATGTTTGTAAGTATTTCCTGTATTACTTCTCTCTTGAGAAAACCCTCCCTTTCCCGAAATTTGCAGAGTGGTGCGCGGTAAACTACTCTCCCTCCCAGAGAATAATTGTGAGTCGGTCTGCGTCCAGAATTCTTTGTAGAATTGATGCCACAGTCATCAGAGAAAATCTCAGTCTGCCTAAAAATTACCCTGTTAATCGTGAGTCAATAAATGAGTCGGTCCTTGCTGATTTTTATAAGAATTGTGAAACTGAGAATCGCTGTCATTTCCTGTCTAATATTTTAAAAGAAGGTCAATCCCTTGATGGTTTTTTCCTGCCCTACCCCATGCACATTTTCAAAAATGAAGTCCAAATGGTCGTGTCCCTGGTCTGTCAAGTATTAGGTCTTAGTGATGATTGTCGTGTAGGCAATGTCATCCTTGGTTTTTTATTAAGAATAAGTTCCTTAAGCCTCGAGTCCTAGTCAATTCCTGTGTTTAATTTTGATGAGTATCTCGCTGAAATAATCCATCTACAGTTAACTGAGTTCCCAAAAGTTCATTTCTTTAGGTTTCAAACCTAATTGCTCAACATTCTATTGTGCTCCAATGTCACCGAGTTGAAATTTTTAAGTACTCCGTGCTCTTCTGATTTGCCCAAGCAAATCAACATGTTCGAATTTGCTAATTCGATCATGTCGGAAATGTACAAAATGTTATTTGATGAGGATTTTCCCCGTGTTCTGGATGAAATGAAGTGTTTAATGCAGTCTTCACCCGAAGATCGGGTTGGATACTGGTTTTTGTACAGGGATTACACTGTGTTAAGAATATATGGGTTTACTGGTTAGCCTTACATGTTACCTGCCTTTTTAACCCCGAGGATTTTCACACTTGAGTTTATGAGGTAGAGGTTCTTATCTGAAGAAGAGCATTTTGGGGCTTTCAAGAAGTCTTCAAACATTAAATTTCCACTTAAAGTCAGCTCTTTCATTTTTAAAAGCAAAGGCACCTTAATATTCATAGAGAAGTTGTTAGAGAATATGGATTTCCAAAAGGAATCAAAAGTGAATTATGATCCACATCATGTTATATCCCTAAGGAAACAAGCCAACAAGAATAGGCCATTTGAGCACCAGTTTGTTGAAAATTTGGCTCAAAGAACCAATCTGTTACAGTTCAAGGAAGATCCACATATCGCACCCATTACAACATCAGAAAATACGAACATTTTAGTTAAGCGAAGTCTGTCTGAGACTGAGAGTATGGAAGTGGACGAAGATGGGTCCCATAAAAGGGAAAAACTGCTTGAAGGTGGTGAAATGTTAAATGAGGAAGTTTCTGATGGTTTTAAAAAAGTTGCCTTGATTCCCATGAAAACCGTACAAGTAAATCAATTATCTTTTAAAAATGTAGAGGGTGATGTAGACAGTTCAGAATCAAGCCCAGTATTTAAGTCGAAGGAAGAGCTCAAAGCCAGCTATACAGAGAAGAGGAAACAGTCTCTAGAGGAGACAAGAAATTTTCTCCCGAGAGTGAGAAGTTTATACAGTTCAAAAACCTCTATAGTTTCTGCTAGAGATGCTGAGAAAAATACATTTAAGATGGCTATAGTAAACGACAAGAAGATGTCTGAAATGGAGATCCAGCTGGACAAAATCAGTACTCCGGATAAGATACAACTGCACAAACAGACGAGTGACATCATTTACTCAGACTTATTGCAAGCCATGGTAAGGATTAATAAATTGCAAGTTTTGATAGACAAATTAGAAATTCAATTGAAGCATGAGAAAGTGGAGAATAAAGCAAATGTCATTCAAATTAGAAAGCTGCAAACAGACATTGTTAGTTCAGATAACACCCAGGTAGTCAAGAGGATGCTAGAGGAAAAAGACAATGCACTCCAAGTCTTAAAGAAAAAGCTGAAGATTCCAGTTTCAGAGCATGTCCAATCAGCTGAATTAATGGCTTTACAAGAGGAAAAGGATAAAGTCCATCAGGAGACGATGGAATATAAGGGAAAAGCTGTCAAACTACAGGAAGAAAAGGACAGGTGGGAGGCCGAGCGGGATGAAATTTTATCTCAGATTTCCTTAATGAAAAAAGACCAAAGTGATGAGAAGGAGATTATGGAAGAGTTAATGAGTCAAACCCCAGTTGATGAAGACCTGTCCGTTGTAAATATCCACAAGCCACTGGACGATTTTTCTGCAGATGATTTGTTGGTGCCTATGTCCCAGGTGAGCTTGAAAGATGAAGCAATTAAAGAGTTGAAAGCAGAGAATGAAAAGATAAAATCTGAATTGGCCAAAGTAAGTGAAAGTAAAAAACAAATATTGCAGGAGAGGAATCAATTGCAGAAAAAATTCAATGAGCTAAAAGAAAAAAACATTGGGAAAGGCCCCCTTCAGGGGGCAAAACATATCATTTGGGATACCTTGTGTATAGAGATTACCAAGTTCAGACATTATCTAAATTTTATTGATGATTTGAATATACTGATAAATTTGGCTCACTAGAGATTAAAGCTGGTAAATGAACATATGGAGAAAATAACTCTTACTACAGCTCAGAACACACTGAACTTTCTGAATTCACTGACATATAAAAAATTGTACAATATGGGCATAAAAGATAGAGTATCAATAGTGCCGTGGGCAAAGAAATTCATCCACAAGCATCACTTAATCAAGACGGTGCAAGATAAATCGGAAGGATTGCTTTTGCAGGTTAATAATTTCAAACATGATTTTAAAGAGCTGTTCGAAGACAGATTGCCTTCTTTCTGGGACGAAGAGGGATGGATGTTCTCACAGGAACATTATCATAACCTGCTTGTCCAGTGCCGCATGGACCACTCCAAATTCAATGGTTTGGAGAAAATCCTGATAGGGAAAACCATTGTGGATATGTTAACAGAAGATTTCGAAATTCTACAGAAGTTCGCCATTATCAGAAGTAGATTGCCCAAGAAGTCCTATGAAGCATATATGGAGCTCGAAGTATCAATTCAGGAAATGACAGAATGTGACACCCCAAGTTCGGAGCAGTGGAAAGCTGTGGAACGGTTTGGAAAGACAAAGTATATTCTTCATTCCTAGAAACAGGTGTCATGCACTGAGGAGCTGATGGGACAAAGACGTGGAGCTGATGGGGCAAAGACGTGGAACTGTTGGGGCAAAGATGTGGAGCTGATGGGTGAAAGTTTGTTATCAAGTTGATTTTTACTTTGTGATCTGTTAGTATTGGATTTGTAACACACTTCCTAGGGGTTAGGAATTCAGTTACAAAACTCTAAATTAAGCCGATCATTAAGTTATTGATCTTCTTGGAAGACCTATTATTTTATGTATAAATTTGCATCTTTTTTAAGAGATGGGGGTTGGAACCCATTGTGAGGAAGAATTTTGGAGAACATATCTATTTTTGAATACCAAAGTGAATGCATGATAATTTAGTCAGAGATTCCTGTATCATTGATATTACAGTCTGTGCTTCTTTCTTTATGTGATCGTATTTCCTGTGTAACACTTCATTTTGTTCTTTCTTCATATCTAGAATATAGCGTTAGATGATTAAAATTCATATGTTTATGATTTAGTCATCATTTCAGATATCTTATGATTTTCTCTGCTAAATTTGATATAGAATTCGTCTTTGACGCTCTGTATTGATGTGCTGTTTCCTCGTCTCTTTTGTTTCATCTGGATCAAATTGAATGACTGTGATGATGTGATTACCTTGCCTTTGATAAATCTTGTGTATACATCTTTGTGATCTCTTTATATGCATATGACTCCATGCCCAATGGTTATATGATTGTTTCAGCCATACATACAAATCTTTAAGTGTTTTTTTATATCTGGTCTTGTTAAAATATTTATTGAGAGATCCCTCTCTGGAAGAAAATACCAGTTTCTTCCTAAAGTGGTTTTGCTATTAACTTGGAGTTTACCTTTTACAACCTAGGTACATTCTGAGTGCTAACAGTGTATATGTTGTTGTGAATGAATGCTTATGCATATGCTTATGAAAGGGTTTATATACATCAGTCACATTGTTATAAGTTGAATGTATCTATGTTGTACTAGGGTTAATGCTGCATTATTTATAAGGGAGGAAGTGCATTAGTTCCCATTTGCGTATAGTAATAATAAATAATCCATCCACAGGCTTCGATTGAGCACCTTGGCGATAGGACAAGGGACGTGAAATCCCCCACCCAATTGCAAAAAACCGGTTCTGGCAGTTACCCATAGAAATATATATTGGGTGAAACTGCATCTACTTTGCAGGTGTTGCTGACTAGGCTTTTCTTTATCAGGCCAATATCTTGGGATTTTTTGTGCACAAGAGGGAAGGGACTAAACCTAGGTCGAAGAGACGCAAAAAATACAGCAAATGGTTTCGTTGCCGGGACCCGAATCATTTTATTGAGGGACATGTTGTGGCATCAAATGAAGTCTGAAATAAATTTCAAAGCGTTAAAGTTTACACAAGAAGAGAGTAAAGGATCTTGGTGGAACCCAATAGAGTGGTTGGGAAGATACCTCTATGCAGATATTCACAAGATTTTATTTTCCAAATTTCCCATTGTGTTGCATGAGTGGTTGTCTAGGTTGGAAACCCAACAAGTAAATTTCCAAGGAGGAGAACCGACGGAGTGGAATCCTCAGTTGATCTAGTTATTGAAAATTGTGAGTAACCTTGTGTCAAGGGTTGTTGATTTTTGGGTAAACAGTATTTTCGAGGGATACATTACTGAATTTGTAGTCAACACAATAAACTCATATAGTGAGGCCGAAAGAAAGTTTTTCCAAGGACCCCATGGAAGATACTTGTCATTTTTGAAAACTTGGATAAAGATGCTTGTATGCAAAAAATGAATACTGCTAATGTAACAGTTGAAAAATATGTGAATAAGGTTGGATATGTCCCAACAGAACTATGTGAAAAAAGGTGAAAACTAAGGTGAGATGTTCCTTGGAGATAGTGGAACTGAACTATAGGATAGTTATTTAAGTAGCAGAAGAAGATTTAGGTCGATAAAGAGAAGAGAGAATCTAACATGAAGAGGAAGTTGTAGTATGACCAGAGGAGAAGAATACGAGTTTGCGTCACACTTAGACAAGGGATCTAGTGATGAGAAGAAGAATATAAGTCGATATACGAAGGAGATGATGAATAATAAGAATCAACAGAAACTCCAAGACCAAATCGAGTATGACACACCTACAATGTTGCATACATCTCCAGAAGTAATATCTAGAAACTTGTCTCCAAGTAGACTTGTAAATACAAATAGTAATAACCCTATGAATAGTGGACAAGGAAGTTTGACTACTCAATTTGTTTTCCCAAGTATATCAAGAGCCATAAAAATGGCTGTGACCGACATTAAGTTGCCAATATTCAATGGAAATGGGTTAGAATACCCAGAGAAACATGGTTTCTCTATGAAGCCATATCGACTGTGAAATGGATCCAAGACGAGGACATAAATAAAGCACAAATGATCATGACTTTGCGAGGTCATGTGCTAGACTAGTACATGAAATTTTCTATAGTGCCAATAGGATTTGTGTAGAAAATACTCGACCATATTCGACTCATAATGATAGATGATTTTAGAAAGATGAAGTCTGAGTCACAGTGCATTACAGAGATTAAGGAAATCAAGCAGCTACCAACAGAGTCTGTCTGGGACTTTGACTAGAGATTTAAGACATTAATGGCCAAAGTGAGCTTCCAAATGTCAGATGTACAACTTAAGGAATGGTTCATTGCCTCCTTGTTGTCGCACATTCAGATCCCATTGATGTAATAGAATATTGTGTTGCAGATGAAAGCTTTGGAAATAACGATGAAGCTAGAATCCTCATTGATTGGAGAGACCAATGTAGGAATGATGAATAATCTATCACAACTAGATAATCTTACTATTGGAAATTTCGAAAATACTAAGAGGGGGTGAATACATATTTATAACTTTTAACAATTTAAACCACTTTTAATTTATTTTTAACACACATGATCAACAAGAACACACATAACACAAATATATTGTGGAATCCCAATTGGGTAAACCACCAATACTTCCTATTACTGCAAAATTATATGTACAAATAGTTTTTCCTTCTACTATAGACAAGGATGGTACTACACCCTATTTACCAACAACTACTGGAAGGAGGCTTCGACCCCCTAGTTTTATCCGCTACTACTGAAAGGATGCCAACGAAACCCTATTTACTAGCTACCATTGGAAGGATGCTATGACCCCCTAGTAAGCATGTTTCTTACCCTAGCGCCTCCCAACCTCCCTCATATGATAATTTGATCTATGACTTTACTTCAATCGATCTGTTAATTGAAAGTGCAGAGACACATGTTTGAAGGTCTAAACTATTGTTTATATACCATCAAACATTCAAAAATCACCTACCTTCATTGTGACTCTCCAAGACAACTAAAATAATTCAAAACTAATTCTCTGTTAATCAATTTTTTATTGTTTAATTTTCTAGTCGTGACCTTCCGCAGCTTCCTTTCTGCAACGATCCATTCACAACGTCCTTTCCACAAGATACATTTTGCACCATTTATTTCTTGTGAACTCTTTCTAGACCGTTGATATGATGTAGATTGTGTATTGTGGACATGCGTTTTGAATTTTATCAAAAGGGCCTTCCACAATTTCCCTTTCGCAAGGTCTTTATGCAACAGTATTTATGCATCGTTGATTTATTGTAGACTCTTCCTAGACCGTTGATATGAGATCAGATGCAGATTTCGTATTGTGGGTTTTCCAAACTCAAAAGTTGTTCCATAATTTTCTTTCCACAATATTTATTCTGTGACATCGATCTCATGCATACTCTTTCCTGATTGTCAATCTTAGATTAATGTGGATTGGGGATTAAGGTTTTTCCAAAATCCTTAAAAGTGCTTCCATAATTTGCTTTCTACAATATTTCTTCCACGCCGATCTCATGCGGATGATTTCCTGATCATCAATCTTATATCATATGTAGATTACGGATTGCTGGTTTTCCAATTTTCATGAGATGTTTCCGCAAATTCCTTTCCACAACCTTTCTTCCGCACCGTCGATCTCTTGCAGAGTCTTTCTTGACTGTCAATCTTGTGGATTGCAGGTTCTCTAATTTTGTTCATACTTTCACAATTCCCTTTCCACAAAAATTCTTCCATGCCATTGATATCTTGTGGAGTCCATCCTGACCATTGATATTTGTGGAATGCGGAATGCAGAATGTAGAATGCGGAACCACACTTTCCTATTTTGGACCTTTACAATTTTCTTCCACAACTTTATTTCTGCATTTTTTGGATCGTTGATTTATTTGTGAGTTCACTCTTGACCGCTGATCTATGATTTAATTCGGATTGTGGATATTCACTTTTATTTGTGTGGAAATCATTCACCAACGTTGGTTTCCTTACAGGTTCACTCCTAACCTTTGATGTACAATCAAATGCGGATTTGTGCTATAGTGTTGCAAATATCTCTACAGCCATAGATCTTCTATGAACTTTCTTCTAACAGTTCGATCTATTCATGTTGCCTCTTCCAAAAAGGTACGGGGCTTGGCAAGTCATCCCAAACTCCAGGCTGGTGACTTCTCGTGGAGTCCAAGCACCTAGAGCCCCCACAATACCTTTTCTCTATGCATCGAATAACTATAGTGAGGCCAATGCATATAAACACATACAAACTCAAACGCGCTGCCAATGTGGGGTAGATCCCAATCGTCAAATAAATATATACCATTGATCACCTAATCATACAGTTGTTGAGTCTTCGTAATGAATTTTGATGCAGATCCTCGTCTCCTCTGCCTCTTGCATCTATCGACTGCTACTCATCGAACTACCATCTGCTGCAGATCCTCATATCCTTTGCCTCTTACATTGATTGATCGCTACTCATCGAAATACCATCCGAATTCGTAATTCCTTTGTCATTACTAATCTTCTTTGACATCAATGACAACTATTTTTAACAATAACCCCCTTTGACATTGATGGAAAGTCCTTAATTTTTAATGACAAAGGTTTCTTCTTCTTGACAGCTCCCCCTGTCAACATATCTCCCCTTGACATGATGCCTTTTTCTCCTTTTTATTCATTGTAAGGAGATTACTCCCATATTTTTCCAAAGATGCTCAAATGCTTCTTTGGGTAGTGGCTTTGTGAAAATATCAGCTATTTGTTATCTTGTATCAACATATTCTAGTTTGATAACCTTTTGTGACCCTTGATCTCTTAGAAAGTGATATTTTGTTGGTATGTGCTTTTTATTAGAGTGCATGACAGGGTTCCTTGATATATTTATGGCACTCGTATTGTCACAACTTATCACTATTGGATATTCATATTTTACAAGTAAGTCTTCAAATGTCTGTTTCATCCAAATGACTTGACTAAAACATGATGCATCAACAATATATTCAGCCTCTGCTGTAGATAGTGATATGGAGGATTGTTTCTTTCTTAACCATGATACCAAACAGTTTACCAAAAATAATGCTGCTCCACTATTACTCTTTCGGTCATCGACACTTCCTTCCCAATCTGCATCAGTGAATTCCTTTAGAGTGAAGTTATTGCCCTTTGGATACCATAACCCATATTCCATAGGACCTTTTAGGTATCTAATAATTCTTTTTACTGCAGCCACATGTGTTTCTTTTGGGGCTAATTGAAATCTGGAAACCAAACCTATAGCCTGCATTGCATCTGGTCTAGAAGCTGTTCAATATAATAAAATACCAATCACTGACCTATACATAGTATGATCCAATTCTAAGGATTCATCATTCTTTCTTAATTTACAGCCAGTGACCATAGGAGTAGTAACAAGTTTGGATTCTTCCATTTTGAACTTCTTCAATATTTCTTTGATATACTTAGTTTGAGAAATGAAAATCCCTTTTTCTGATTGAGATACTTGTAAACCTAGAAAGAATGTTAGTTCTCCTAACATTGACCTTTCAAATTATTTGCTCATTTCTGATGCAAATTTTACACTTAGAATTTGTAGATCACTTCCAAATATGATATCATCTACATAGACTACCACAATGATCATATTTTCATTTTCAAAATTTATGTACAAATTACTGTCAGTGGATGCTCTTTTATATCCTCGTTGTTTTAAATATTTGTCAAATCTAGAGAACCATGCCCTTGGAGCTTGTTTAAGGCCATATAGTGCTTTCTTAAGTTTGCACACCTAATTTATCTTTTCTAACAAGAGAAAACCTTTAGGATGCTCAATATATATTTCTTCTTCAAGTTCTCCATTACGGAACACATATTTTACATCCATTTGATATACCTTAAAGTTTTTGTAGCGTGCAAAAGCTAAGAACATCCTAATGGCTTCGAGTCTTGCCACAGGTGCAAAGGTTTCTGCAAAATCAATGCCTTCTACTTGAGCATATCATTTACATACTAACCTAGCCTTGTTTCTTGTAACATGACTGTGCTCATTGAACTTGTTTTTAAATATCCATTTGGTTCCAATAACTTTCATATCCTTAGTTCTTGGGACAAGTTCCCAAGTTTGGTTCTTTTCTATTTGATCAAGTTTTTCATTCATAGCATTGATCCAATCCTCACCTTTGCAAGCTTCATTAAATGTGTTGGGTTCTATTATCGAAAGTAGTGCTTGTTCTTCATCAAATAATTTTCTTGTTGTTCTCACTCCTAATTCTTTGTCACCAATTATTTGATTTTCAGGATGATTTTTCTAAACCCACCTAGATGATGTCTTTGTGTTTCATCTCAGGGATTCTTCATTCTCACTTTCATGTGATTCTTCTTCTTCTTCAGAATTATATTCCTTTTGTGTACTTTCTCTCTTTCTTTTATCATATACTTTTTCATCATCAATTTCTTCATCATCCATACTTCCTTGAATTTGTATTCTTCTTGGTTTAGTATCATCAAAAATTACATTTTCACTTTCTATGATCTTGTACGACCTTAGGTTATAACATATGTATTCCCTTTTGGTGGAAGAATATACAAGAAATATTCCTTCATGGATTCTAGAGTTAAACTTCCCTAAATAATCATCATCTCTTTTTATGTAGAATTTACTTCCAAAGGCTATGAAATATTTAACTGAAGCCGGTCTTCCAAACCATATCTCATAAGGAGTTTTGTCACTATTCACTCTGAGTTGTCCTCTATTTTGTACATAGATAGATGTCTATATTGCTTCTCTCCAATAGTAATTAGGAAGTTTTTCTTCATTAAGCATAGTTCTAGCTGCTTATTGGATTGTCCTATTCCTTCTCTCAGCTGCTCCATTTTGCTAAGGAGTTTTTGCTTCTGAGAACTGTCTCTTGATTCCATGTTTTTCACAGAACCCATTGAACTCATTTGAGGTGAATTCCCCAGAATTATATGATCTTAGACATTTTTTTCGATTTCTTTCATGTTCAACAAGGGCTTTGAAGGCTTTGAACTTCATAAAGGCTTTTGATTTTTCTTTAAGAAAAGTCACCCAAGTCATCCTTGTATAGTCATCGATTAATAACATAAAGTAATATTATCCTTAGAGGCATTTAGTCCTTGTTGGTCCACAAAGATTAGTGTGAATTAACTCTAATGGATGGGAGGTTGTATGTTCTTTCACCTTGAAGCTTGTTCTTGTTTGCTTCCCATGAAGACAATGTCTACACACATGATTTGGTGGTTTTATGATTTTTGGTAGATTTCTTACATCTCTCCTTTGACTAATTTTTACAATATTGTCAAAGTTTAGGTTCCTCATCCTTATATGCCATAGAACACTTTCATCAACTTGGATTATATAAAAATTTTCTTCATTTTCAAGGATATACACATTGCTTGGAGTTCTCACACCAGTTCCAACAAGTTTTCCTAAATCTTTTCTTTTGATTTCACCCTTCTTGAAATCAAATATACATGTGTCCTTGATCACACGTTTGAATCACACTCAAAATATTAGGTTTTAAGTTTTCTACAAGTAGAAATTTTTCAGCTTCATCTTATCTCTAATAACCATTGTACCCTTCCCGATTATTTTAGAGGATAGATTATCTCCAAAAGTGACCTTTCCTTTTTGTTTCCTTTTTAGGCTTAGGAACCTAGTTGGGTCACCTGTCATGTGTTTTGAGCATCCACAATCCATATGCCATAGATTTTGTTTTTCTATAGCACATAGAGCTAATGAACATTCCACATCACCCTTCCTTTTCCAAGATATCCCTTTGTATTGAAAGTTTGAGATGTCATCCATAGGAGTTACTAGTTTACATTTTCTAGCAATGTGTCCCTGATTACCACATTTGTAGCATTCTGTAGTATAACTCTATAGAGGAGAAAAAGAATTGTAGTTTCTTCCTTTTGGATTGTTTTTGGTAATATTTTTCTTATAGATAGAAGTATGTGATGTAAACCTTTCTCCACAAGAGTCTTTAGTTTACAATTTCTATCCATATGTCCAAAATTGTTCCAAGTGTAACAATTTCCTAAAAAGAGTTGCTAATGTTTACTTGTCACTGGTCTTTTAAGCATCATATATGTTCTTTGTAATGGAGAAGCATATTTATTACTTTCTTCTCTTTTAATTTGGCTCATGAGTACAAAAACATAAATTCTTTTATTTCCATCTTGATTTGTGCAAGAAGAATATCCAGGTTTTTCTTTGTCAAATCCTAATCAAGATTTATCGCTTGATGGTCTTTGGACACTTAGAATTTCATCTAAAGTCCTTGAGCTATTTTCATACCTTGATTTGATAGATTCTTCATCCAATTTCTTTCTAATGTGCATAATGTCTTGTCCAAGCCTTTCATATTCTTGTATTTTCTTTTTGAGTTGTTGTTCTAGCTTGTTTTCAGTCCTTTCGATTTCTAGAACCTGATTTTTTAAGTCAGCAATCATTCTTTCCGCATCTTTGTTTTTCTCTTCAAATTATATCATGTGAGTTTTTGATTTCTTGTACATATTTTTATACTTCTCTAATTCTTCATGAGCATTTATAAATTTTTCTTCAACATCTTTCACATCTTCTATTTATTCTCTAGATATTTTTCTTTAGAAACCCATGAATGAAACTTCAACATCTTCACTTATTTCATCATCTTCACTGTCTTATTTGGACTAAAGGTTTTTATTAT
Source organism: Pseudotsuga menziesii (assembly GCA_001517045.1). Classification (NCBI taxonomy): domain Eukaryota; kingdom Viridiplantae; phylum Streptophyta; class Pinopsida; order Pinales; family Pinaceae; genus Pseudotsuga; species Pseudotsuga menziesii. The sequence continues at coordinate 145,756 of LPNX010302266.1, forward strand.
TTTTCTGAAACTTCTTCTTGTATATGATCTTATTCTTTTGATATTTCTTATGACGGCAAGGTTCTTCATCATCACTATCCTCTTGTTTTGGGTGAGGACATATTTTGGAAAAATGTCCAATCCTTCCACAGTTAAAACATTTCAAAGGTAACTTCCCTTTGTACTTGACTTTTGTTGCTCCTTCATAGACACATTTTAGTTTTTCCTAGGCACATTTGGCTTTTTTTTGCATTGCATGACTTTTATAAGTACGGATTCCTATTAACCCACTCAAGATTGCATTTAGATATTTTGCATTGGCTTCATATAACTTTAGATCTCCTTCGTCTATAGGTACATCATCTAGAAGTTTATATTTTGTTTCAAAATTACTACAAACCTTGTATCCAAAAGCCATTAGATGTCACGTCATTATTACACTCCAGTATGCATAATTATCTCTAGTATATAAGGGAGGTCTGTTGGTGGCTAACCCTTGTTGATCCATAGTGTTTTTTAATAGGATCTTCCTTCCAGTGATTAAGCTGTAGTGCAGGATCCTCATCTGATATGAATTGTTGGACATTTGGACAATACTGAGAGTGGGGGTGAATAGATATTGATAACGTTTAACAATTTAAACCAAATTTAATTTATTTTTAACACAAATGATCAACAAGAACACATAGAACAAAAATTTATCATGGAATCCCAATTAGGTAAACCAACAATACTTCCTATTTCTGCAAAATTACATTTACAAATAGTTTCTGCCTGCTACTACAGACAAGGTTGGTACTACACTCTATTTACCAGCAACTACTAGAAGGAGGCTTAAACCCCCTGGTTTTATCAGCTGATAATGAAAGGATGCTATGAGACCCTATTTACCAGCTACCACTGGAAGGAGGATACGACCCCCTAGTAAGCTTGTTTCTTACCCTAGCGCCTCCCAACCTCCATCATATGATAATTTGATATTTGACTGTACTTCAATCGATATGCCAATTGAAATTGCAAAGAAACATGTTTGAATGTCTAAAATATTGTTTATATACCCTTCAACAGTCACCTACCTTCATCATGACTCTCGAAGACAACTAAACTAATTCGAAACCAATTCTTTGTTAATCGATTTTTTTCTATTTAATTTTCCAGTTGCAACCTTACGCAGTTTCCTTTCCGTAGGGAAATTTCTGCACCATTGATTTCTTGTGAAATATTTCTAGACCGTTGATCTAATGTGGATTGCAGATTGCAGATACATGTTTTTAATTTTCTCAAAAGGTCCTTCCGCAATTTCTCTTCCATAATTACCTTTCCACAAGGTACTTTTCGCAATGGTCTTTCTACACTGTTGATTTCTTGTGGACTCTTCCTAGACCATTTATCTGAGATCAGATGTGGATTGCAGGTTTTCCAAAATCATTAAAAGTGCTTCTGTAATTTTATTTCCGCAATATTTCTTCCATGCCGTCGATCTCATGTAGAATCTTTCTTGATTGTCGATCTTAGATTAGATGCAAATTGTGGATTGCTGGTTTTCCAAATTCCTTAAAAGTGATTCCGTAATTTGCTTCCCGTAAGATTTATTTCGTGTCGTCAATCTCATGTAAACTCTTTCCTGATTGTTGATCTTTGATTAGATGTGGATTGCGGATTGCATGTTTTCCAATTTTCATGCCAGAATGTTTCCGACAATTCCTTTCTGCAATCTTTCTTCCATACCGTCGATCTCTTGCGGAGTCTTTCCTGACCATCGATCTTGCGGATTTTGGGTTCTCCAATTTTGTTCATACTTCCATGATTCCCTTTCTAAAAATATTCTTCTGTGCCATTGATCTCTTGTGGAGTCCATCCTGACCATTGATCTTTGCAGATTGTGAATGCGAAATGCGGAACCACACTTTCCTATTTTGGACCTCCGCAATTTTCTTTCGCAACTTTGTTTCCACATTTTTTGGATTGTTGATTTCTTTGCGGGTTCACTCATGACCACTGATTTACCATTTAATGCGGATTGTGGATCTTCACTTTTATTTGTGTGGAAATCATTCACCACTATTGGTTTCCTTCCAGGTTCACTCCTAACGTTTGATCTACGATTAAATTTGGATTCGTGCTATAGTGTTGCGTATCTCTCTGCGGCTGTAGATATTTTGCAGACTTTCTTCTAACCATTGGATCTGTGCATGTCACCTCTTCCAAAAAAGTACAGGGCTTGATAGGTCGTCTCAGGTTCCAGGATGGTGACTTCTCGTGGAGTCCAACCACCTAGAGCCCCCACAATACGTTTGTTCTACACGTCAAATAACCATAGTGAGGCTAGTGCATATAAACCCATACAAACTGAAATGCGCTTCCAATGTGGGATAGATCCCAATCGTCAAATGAATCTATGTCGTTGATCAACTGATTGGATGGTTTTTGAGTCTTTGTAATGAATTTTGCTGCATATTCTTATCTCCTCTGCCTCTTGCATCGATCGACTGCTACTCATCGAACTACCATCTACTGCAGATCCTCATCTCCTCTTCCTCTTGCATTGATCGACCACTACTCCTTGAAATACCATCCAAATTTGTAATTCCTTTGTAATTACTGAGCTTCTTTGAAATCAATTCCAACTATTTTCAACACTTACGGTGCAACTCTAAGACATCAAGAAAGGCAGGGAAGTTCAAGAAGAGCTTGGTGTATAAGATGTAAAAAATACAGACACCATAAGGATAATTTCCTAGTGCTCATGAACTATGTCGTAGCAGGAGCGCCAAACCTGATAAACACCCAAGGGATGCCTTGGTGTAGAATATGTTAGACTAGAGGCCACAAGTCAGAAGAATGTTTGTATTTACAAAATATTGTAAGTACACCAACTAGTATGTACTGCAAATTTTGTAAATTAGTAGGACATGATGGGAAACATTGCAGAGCACTTTAGTTGCTGCAAGAGAAAACAATGGATACCTACTTGATGAAGAATGATGAATAGATGCAAGCTGAATGAGCACAACCTTAGTATAATCATGCTCAATATCCACCAATACAATTCAAACAACCACAATATCCTCAACTGCAATATCAGCAGAATTAGTATCCACTGCAGCAACACTACCCAAGACCAAGGGGGAGTGGAATTTTTTGAGGAAGAGGAAAACAACAAGGAGGAGGAAGATTTGGTCGAGGAAGAGGCCAAATCATATTCTATAACTATGGAAAACTAGGACACTTTGCTCAATATTGTGCAAGTATTGTGAAGACATGTATGTACTGTAAAGCATTTGAACATACTGTCAAACAGTGCCCACAATTGATTGTGAAATGACAGGCCGATGGGAAATCCAAATCCTATGCGGACTATGAACCTGAAACCCATTAAAAACATCGATATGATTTCTCTTGAGCCAAGAGAACAAAATATTGCTTTTGTTATAACAGGAGGTTTCCGCGACAATAGCATACCAAAATACACATCATGGACAACCACAGGTATGAACGTCGTCAGAAAAGAAAGCACCATTACATGTTGAGAAGGAAAATAAGTATTATTGGATGTGCATCCTAAATTTGTTGATACCAATCAAACATCGACATATATACAAGTAAAGGATATGCTTGAAAGATTCGAGCAATTACTCAGGAAGCAACTGTTGAAAAAGGTTTCTAAGCTCAAAGAAATTTTCAAAATTTGTTTAGCACTAATCCATGATAGAGATGCTGTAGAAGAATTAACAACATTCAAAGAAGAAACTACAGAATATCTGTGACCTGAAAAAATAGCTATCCATATCGGGAAAATATTAAAAACTGGCCACGAACTATGAATGACTACGCAGATAGGAGATTATGATATGGACTATATCATTTTAGATCTGTTCTCTGATGTCAATATCTTTACAAGACAGACATGGGAAATCATGAATAAGCCATGACTAGATTGGCCTCCCATTCAACTAAGGCTAGCGAATCAGTTGAAGGTTCTACCCATTGTTCGACTGACTCAAGTGCCTTTCGAAGTAGAAGGCTTGAGGACATACACAAACTTTGAAGTGATCGACATTGTCGATGATACAAATCCATATCCTCCACTTTTGGGAATTGATTGGGTGATAGATAGTCACACCATAATTAATTTTAAGAAACTAATCTTGTCATTTGAAGATTTAGAAATAAGGGTGGCCGTGCCAATTGATCAGCTTGAAGGGCAGAGATATGTCGAGCCAGTGAACAGTGAAGGCCAAGGTAATTACTTGGATTAGCTATATAATTTCATGCCTTCAAGATATGACTTTATAAATCCAACAACAGATGGAAATTTGAGTTGGCGGAGTGTTACCTACTGCACATTTGATTCAGGGGAAGTATTAGAAAATTGGTAGAATCGCCTACATAAAGTTTCCATGCAAAGATGCGCAAGAATTACAATATATTTACAATGGGTAGGAGTTGAGGAAAGTGAGCTATCTATGCACAAAGGTTTACCTAACCTTGTGTCTTTTCTTGTGGATTTTGAAGCAAAAGTCACAAAATCATAACAATTTTCTACCTTGGACTTTGTTCTCAAAGCTATGCCCACCATATGGCAGGGCACACATAAAAAATATATCTATGAGTGGCCACAATGCAGAAGATTGCTAGAGATTAAATTTGGAGAAGAGATCAGTTATACTGATCACACGTATACAATATTGCAAAATTCTATTAAACATATTGAGTATTGTTGCATGACATGGAAAGATTATCCAAGACAGGAATGGGTTCATTTCTTTATACATACATTGGATATGGTACCAAGGAGTTGGTACACATCAGTGGATCTGCGATGAGGAACTCTCGAGTGGGAAGAGCTAGCTATAATATCCACACACACATTTGAGTTTTCAAGTGATCATCCAACAATTGATGCTGCAATGCAGATAATGAAAGAGAATATATTTGAGGAAATCCCTGTCGTAGCTACAAATTTCCATTAGTGCAATGCGAAAATACACCATTGGATGGAGTGTTACAATGTCACGGGAGAGTTGGATGATGATGAACCACTTGACATAAACATACCTGATTCAAAAGGTATGCATGCAGTGGAAATATTTGAAATTTCCAACAACCAATTCCTAATTCCACTGAAAATTAAGAAAGTAAATATTGGCTGTCATGAAAATCCAAAGTTCACCAATATAAAATATTATTGGGATGATGAGACTATGGGGAAGATCACCGATTTGCTGCATGAATTCTAGGATCTGTTTCCTACCAAATTTTCAGAGATGAAATAAATAGTTGGTGACCTCGATGAAATGAAGATAAATTTTAGGCCCGACACAAAACCAGTCAAGAAGCGACGGTACAGATTGAATCCAAGATACAAAGAAAAGGTTAAGGTTGAACTGGATCGAATTCTAGAGGAAGGTGTTATAGATCCCATCAAAGAATCAGAGTGGATTATGCCAATTGTAGTATAAGATAAGAATATCTCATGTGAAGTAATAATTTGTGTCAACCTGATAAAGTTGAAGGATGCTTGTTTGCATGATCCATTTTTGGCTCCATTTACATATAAGGTACTGGAGAATGTCGGAGGCCAAGAGATGTACTCTTTCTCTGATGGATTTCTGGTTACCATCAGATCAAGATTGCAAAGGAGGACTGAAACAAGACTACCTTTATGATGGAGTGGGGATGTTTCCAGTATACGGTAATTCCATTTGGACTTAAAAATGCGTCTGCTATTTTTTCTAGAATCGTAGTGGCTGCTTTTAAATATTTTATACACAAATTTATTGAAGTCTACTTTGATGATTGGACAATATTTGGCCTTATAAAATACCATATAGAGAGATTGAGAATGATGTTGGAACGCTGTAGCCAATATCAAATTTCCCTAAATTTGAAGAAATGTATCTTTTGTGTACATTTTAGGAGCTCTATTGGGCCATATGGTATGTCGCGATGGAATTTTGGTTGACCCAGCTGAAATTGCGACCATCCTCGACCTGCCAACACCTACTACAGTTAAATTTTTAAGAGAGACACTAGGAAACACTAGATACTACATGAAGTTTATCGAAGGATATGCAGAAGTGACTTCTTTGATGGAAAAATTGTTGAAAAAATATACTAAGTTTCAATGGACAGAGGACTGCCAAGAAAGTTTTTACAAACTAAATAACAACATGGCTATTGCACCAATACTTCTATTTCTAGACTGGGAAAAAGAGTTACATGTTCACGTTGACACATCGTTTATTGCGCTTGGCGTGGTACTGGCACATCCTGGTGAAGGATTGACTGATCATCCCATTGCCTTTGTTAGCAAAAAATTATGAACTGCAGAGAAGAAGTATACCATGACGGAAAGAGAAGGACTAGCGATGGTATATGTGCTGCATAAATTTAGACACTATTTACTGGAAGGACAATTCAAGATGTACACTGACCATTCTGCATTGAAATACCTGGTTAATAAGCTAGTGTTGGGGGGAGGATCTGTCGATGGCTTCTCCTCTTCCAAGAATTTGATTTTGAAATAATTGTTAAACCTGGTTGATTGAAATTGGGGCCACACTATATTTTGAGGATCAAAAGGGGTGAAGAGCCAAATGGTTTGGAATATAATATTCCCAATGCAAAAGTGTTTGAAATAACCATGATTGATGATCAGTATAGGGATATCATACAATTTTTAAGTACGGGTTATGCACCCATTGAATTCACCACTTCATGGAAGAAGTAGTTGGTTGTGTGTGCTGTAGATTTCCAATTGATTGCTGGAAACTTGTATAAGATGGGTCCTGATGAGATTCTTCGATGATGCATTTTGAAGAACGAGCACTCGATGATATTAAATGAAGCACATGTTTGTGTTGTAGGAGGCCACTATGTACGAAAAACCACGATGCGCAAGATTCTGCAAGCAGTATTATGGTGTCCCACTATGCATGCAGATGCCCGAGGTTACTGTCACAACTGTGATGTCTACCAAAGGACTGGAAAGCCTTCCTGAAGAGATGAAATTCCATTGGTACCAAAGATAAAATTATAAGAATTTGATAAATGGGTCGCTGATTTTGTAGGACCTATCAGTCCGACAGGGAAGTGCACAGTAGCATGATATATTATCACCGCGATTTATTACTTAACCCAATGGTATGAAGCAATGCGAGTAAAATATTGTACTGCTGCGACTGCTATGGAATTTCTATATGAAAATGTTGTGACAAGATTCAAGTGCCTAAAGATCTTAATCAATGATCAAGGTACGCACTTTGTTAATAAATTGATTGAAGAACCAACACAGGAATTTTAGATACAACATAGAAGGACAACACCATTTCATCCTTAATAAAATGGAGCTGTTGAAGCATTTAAAAAAATTCTGGGACACACATTGACAAAGGTTTGTAATGCCCGAAGAGATGACTGGGACTAGAAAATTTATGCAGTATTATGGGCATATTTACGACATGTAAGAAATTTCTAGGACACACTCCATTTCGGTTGGTGTATGGGAAATATGCTATCATGCATACGGAGTAAATTGTATAGAGTCTAAGAATTGTTGCATTCACTGAAATGACAGATGTTGATGTTGTTGAAGACAGATTACTTCAACTGATGTAGTTGGAAGAAGAACGTTTTGTTGCAGGATTTCATCAAAATGTTGAAAAGAAAATACATAAGGTATGGCATGATCGACACATCAAGAACAAGTAGTTTCAAGTTGGAAGTCTTGTTATTATGTATGATATCAAATTATTTAAACATCTAGGAAAGTTGAAAACTCATTGTTTAGGACCATACATTGTCAAAGAGATCACTAATGGAGGAGTAGTGAAATTAGAAAAAATAGACGGGACAGAAGTTAGAGGACTGGTCAATGGAAGTCGATTGAAACCATATTTCGATAGCTGTGACATGGTCATATAAAAAAAGAAGAAGAAAAGAAAAAGAAAAAAAAAGAGAAAAGAGAAAAGAAAGAAAGATGAGCCAAAATTTATGATTGCAGACTCTTAGTATTCTGCAGAGAGAAGTAAAGTTTCATAGACTTGGTGTCCGATGAAGGTAAAAATCAAGAGTCAAGGAGTACAAAGCTATCGCATAAGATTCTAGAATTCTGGACATGACAGGGTGGAGGTCATTAATTCGATGAATATGAGAAAATGTGGGGCATGCTTTTTGGTCACGTATGGATTTATGGAAATAATTGCCATTCAAACTGACAGATAATTAGTGGAATAACATAAAAGTTTTGATAATGAGTTGGACAGTACACCCATGTTCCTAAAAGGAAGTATTTCTTTCTATTGATTTCCCATGTGTGCAAGGAGCCATTGCAGAAAATTGGTACATGTTATCATCCATCGCTTCCAAGTTCAAGTCATTTCATTTTGCAAGAGAGAAGAATTGTTGAGTATCTGCAAATTTGAGAGTCGAATTGAGTTGTTTGTAGCATGGTAATTTCCATTTGCAACACAAGAATAGTTGAATTTGAGCCCACATCAGCTACGTTAACCCTGGAGGATACTGCTGGTTATATTCTACCGTACGCGGAGGTTCCACTAGTTTCTGAATATATCGCACCAACATTTGAATAGACCACTCCAGTGGTGGAGCCAAACTCTCGTAGGACATCTAGAAAAGCACATGTAGATAGACTAGGTCCATCTTGAACCAAATGGGGAAAGCACACTGGTAACCAGAAGAGGAAGGAAAAGCATCGACAACCCCAATGCCACCCCCATCGGAGGATGGATATTTTGAGAAAATAATTTTTCTGCCACCTTACATCTTGCCGAGACATAGTGATGCACCGAAATTTAAAATCCCAAAGCAAACAGGGGCCCTGCTGATAGCACCATTGGTGCCAGAAGGAGTAAAGGTGTTAATGGATATCATGTTGAACCTATGAAAATTATATTTTGCTGACCATGACACAAAGAAGCTGACAGACGTAGAACACAAGAACTATATGGATATTGTGCAAGACACACCAGAGGCACCCAAGCGAGTTGTCCCAAAGGAATGGGCTAGAGGATTAGAACAATCTAGCATACTATCGCTGTTATATATGCCACATTTTGGCCGTATCATACCGATAAACACTTGTGTTAAGAAATTATTGGTATTTTTTCATTGTGGTTTCCTATGGCTTGGAAAGACTATATATGTAGATGTTGAACTTATTGCACTCATCAAAGAGCTACCATTTGTAGGAATGGACCCAACGCCACTTCCAAGGAAGGATCAAGAAGCGGCGATAACTACGCGGATGAAGGAGAAGTATGATGTAGTAAGAGATAAAAAAGGATTTCAAATAGACTCCATTAATGATTATACCATTCAATTTGCTGTGAAGGTATTGGCCTTAAAGTTACTATGCAAGATGTGCCCAAACCAATTCATTGTGGGAGCAATTGCGATGGTTGAACTCTGCACGGAGGGAGTTTAGATCAATTGGTGTCAGTTCTTGCTAAATGAACTATTACAAGATGCCATTGAGTCATAGGAGGAGGGTAGGGAATTTCACTACTCCTAGCTATTAATTTTAATTTCATTTATTGCATGGTCCAACCCAACGAACTACCAAGGGGTAGATATGCGGGTGAACTGCAGAGGAGCGAGATACCATAACCTTTGGTTTGACAAGGATAAAAAGGTGTGACAGATAGAAAATAAAATTGAATTTTTCATGCATGGGGAGGCTACAAGGCACCATGTAAGGAACACATGTAGGTTGGATGACGCCACTGTCAAACAGTTTCTTCAAGTGGTTAGATTTTAGATTTGTGTGCACCATGTCAACATGCATCCGCACTAGAACCAACATCGTCAATTCTTGCCGACGAAACTCAAAATATAAAAGGAAGAGGTTTAATAAATTGTTGATGAAGAAGAAAATATGCCCGAGGATTCAGACTCAACACAAACTCATTCTAGTTAAGCTCTGACAAATCAAGAGATAGAAAAGAAAGAAAAATACCCTGAGACAGAACATGTAGAGTCTAGAAGCAAGAAGAAGAAGATGAAGGCTGATAGAAATGCAAATAGCATCAGCCTAGACAATGAGGACATGCAAATTATGACTGAGGCAATAATTGAAGCTGTATAGACAAGATTCAAAACCATAGAAGAGCGACGAAAAGAGCTTTCAGGAATAATTACTGACTTACTCAAAGTTTTGTGTAAAGTGGTGGAAGTTGTTAAAGTTGCTATAGTCTGTCCATAACCAAGCATTGAAGCACAAGATCCACCAGAGTTTTCATAAGTACCACCAACTGGAATAGTAGTTCCAGTACAACCAATAAGAATTGAGGTGCTAGGAAGAGTTATCGATCTAGGAAATCCTGAGTTTAATGATGTCACCAGGGACATATACCAGGTAACGATAGATTTCTCATTAATGGAAATGGCTGATGTGTATGGAATACATATTGCTGCAGTGGCAGAGATAAAAGTGCGATAAGGCACACAAGTTAAGTAGACGAAGGCTGCAAAAAAAAGTGTTGAGAAGATGAAACTAGTAGTATTAAAGGCTGAGCAAAATACAAAGACATGGGAAGAAAATATCCAAAGGATTGATAATGCAGTAGCCTGTGCTTGTACAAAATTTGTAGATGAATGAATAACAAAGGAAATGGTAACAGAAGCCAAGATCGCTCGACTTGGCTAGATAACATAAATATCCGAAATAAATTCATAGATTTGGAAGCGCAGGTAAGACTAAGAACACCCCCTGAGGTGTTGGAGAATAGAAGGAAATAAGTGGTGGAAGCTACACAAAAGCTAGAAGAGGCAGAAGCAGTGTGCGCTAATGTTGTCGACTAAGTTTCCCCGACTTGGGTATGTTGGAGACATTTACCTACCATGCACACTTAATTTCACCAATTTGGCCTTGTTAAACCACTATCCTAAGTTTTATTGACTTAATTGACATCAGAGGAGCACTATATGACATTAGCATGAGCACACCCACGCCTACCTTTAGTCAAGGAGGCCAACTAAGCCTTCTCCTTCATTTGGGGAGGCTAACTGGAGCACTCCGAAAGTGATCTGAGTGTCATACATGCACCTAATTGCTTACTGATGGTTACAATCAGTTAAGATGAGTGGTGAAGGAACCTCCATTCATTATAGTGATTATTTTATTAATATTTAATGAAATGGAGTCAACAGGGGCACCTCCAACTACCTCTAATGGCTTGTTTGAATTAAGTTAACCTCATTGGGGTTCATTGGAGTTAATGATGTGCTACGACTTGTTGGTTGGAATGAAGTGACATGTGTCTGAGCTACTTTTAGTTAGACTCAATCATTCATTGCACTTCGACTTCAGCTAGGATTCAGTTGAGTCAATCGACACTTCATCAGTTGGTTAACTAGTGTGTTTACTGTGGCTTACAGTCAGTTAAGCTACACCCATTCATTCAATTCGAATGACCTCCTTGGTAATTTAAATTGTATTGGAATTCATGCTTCTTTCCTGATCATTGTATTGTATTATTCATTATTAATTGATTATACAGAGCTACTACTTCCATTGCAGCACCATTTTTCCAATTTTATGCATATTTGTTTGTATTCTTTGTGAGATTGTGTTTTCAATTCCTTGACCACTGTGAAAAATTAATATGGTATCAGAGCTCATGGTGGGACAAAGCTCAAATCTCTCAAAAACAAGGTTTTTGACAGATCTTGCATGAAAAATTGAGCAAAAGCTCAAAATTACAGCACTGCACCAGAAGCCAAGGCTTACCACTTAATACCCCAAGTAAAGGAATTGTTGATCAAGCTTGCTTGATCAACTATGCTGGGTGTGATGAAATCCTAAAATGTGGGGCTGTCTGACCTTATGATTCCCCTTTTGTTGTGATTTGTAGGTTTTAACAGGTGAAAGCATTCGCTCCAGCTTTTAAAATGGCTTCTTCAGTAGAACTCTTGACTCCGTTCAATTTCCATTCATGGAAAGGAGACATGGAGATCCAGATACTTGTCAGAGGACTCTATAGGGTCACTATGGACACTAAAGAAGATCCTAATTTTGTGACATACAAAGCTAGATTCTTGAATAAGAAAGATGAAGCATTCAGATTCTTGTGCCTCTTTGTTTCCCGGGATCTTCTTTTCCATCTCTCGGGATTGAAGACCCCAAAGAAATTTTGGGACAAATTGAAAACCCTGTATGGAAAATAGGATGATTTGAGAGTATACCAGCTTGAAAATGAGTTGATGTCTCTCTAGCCTTCTAATTTCGAGATCTTAAATGATTTTTTCACAAAGTTAAAGCACATTATCTTACTGTTGAAGCAATGTAAGGTGGAGAAGGAGGATGATCAGCTCATCCTCGCCATAATCTCCAAATTTGGAGCTGATTATTTGGTGTTTGTCTCTACATTCCATGCAGGGAAGCTCACAACCCCTGGATGGAAGATGCCTTCACTCAATGCCTTTATTGAGTCCCTAACAAGTGAACATGATAAGCTTTTCTAGATGGGGATCATCAGATCCTTCTGTGATCAAGCCCTCTATGTCTCGAGGCCCAAAGATTTGAAGGGTAAAGGAAAGAAATAGAAGAACCCAAAAACCAAATTCAAAGCTCCTAAGCCTAAAGTTGAAAACCAATAGCATGAAGAGCCTTCCAGCTCGAAGAAGAACAAAGGAAAAGGGAATCATGGGAAGGAAAAAGTCAAGTGTTCATACTGTGGGAAGGGATTCCACCCTGAACATGCCTTCATGAAAAAGAAACTTGATGAAGCTACTTCTCTTCTTGATAAAAATCACATCAATCTTCCAGAAAGCTTTTGGAGGAGAGATCAGGAAGTTCGAGAACCACAACATGAAAGAGGTCATGCCCTCATGGCAAGCAATTTGAAGTCCAAAGCACTATTGATATATTATGGAGCTTTGAACCACATTATGGATGAAAGAGACTCCTTCTCATATTTTTATACTGGAAAATCCATTCCCATCCACATGGGAGATGACTCCACAATCATATCCAAAGGATAATGTACTGTAGATCTTGAGCATGGCTATTTTTCCAATGTTCTGTATGTACCATCTCTTGCATCATACCTCCTAAGTGTTTATCAAATTACACATTCAAGAGTGCCCAAGAGAGTATCTATTATCCTGGATGATGTAGAGATCACATAACTTGCATCCGGCCTTTCAAACCATCATGCAAAATCCTACGAGTTCTCCCAGTTTGTGGCAGATGCAAAGCCCACAACATTGCCGACTCATCGAAATGAAGTTAGTAGATTGTGGCATGAAAGATTTGGCCATATGAAATTCAAATAATTGCAGCAATTACATAATAATTTTATGGTTGAAGGCCTCCCGGTCATCAAAGCTACCACTGGAATTTGCAAGGGCTGTGTTGTTGGAAAGCACCCTGAGCATAAGTTCGATCGGGGGAAGGAAAGCCAAGCATCATGCATCTTGGGACTGATACATTCTGGTATCAGTAGTCCCATGCCTATCACATACATGAATGGTTCAAGGTACATTCTGACTTTCATTGATGACTTTTCCAGATACACATGGGTCTTTTTTATCAAAAAGAAGTCGGAAGTCTTGGAAAAATTCATTGAATTGAAGGCCTTGATTGAGAATGCATCTGGACAAAAGATCAAGATATTGAGATCTGATAATGGAGGGGAGTATGTTAGTAATGAGTTATTGCATATAAGTTTCCAAAGTGGTATTCAGATCCAGCATTCAGTCCCCTACACTCCCCAGCAGAATGGTGTAGCGAAGAGGAAGAATCGGTCTCTCGAGGAGATGACCACCTGTATGTTGGAATCAAAAAAGTTGGATGAAAATTTGTGGGCTGAAGCCATGAATGCTACAGAATATATTCAAAACAAAGTGCCACACTCATCCATGAAAGGGAGATCCCTTTTTAAGCATAATTCGAACACAAGCTAGATGTGTCGAATCTATGGGTGTTTGGGTCCATTGCATGGGCCCAAATTCCACTTGATAAAAGAAAGGCTTTGCAACCGCAAAGCATAGAATGTATATTTATTGGATATACTGATGAATCAAAAGGTTTCAAGCTGCTGGATATAAAAAAAAAATATATCATCATTGAAAGGAGTTTCAAGTTCGATAAGCCTCTTCAGGAGGTAGAACTAGTGAAGGAGAAAAATGTTGAATTTCCTTCCTATTCTACTGAATATTTGGATGATATAATTGGGGGTGATGACCCTGATTTGGATCCTCTAATTTTTGATATCAGTGTACAGCAAACATCAGATGCTGAATCATAACTTGAAGTACAAAATCATCTCCCAACTTGGGCCCTACAGACACTATCCTCCGCAGGAGATAACATTGGAAATCTGGATGATCCAAGGAGAACCCGGTCCGATTTCCAAAGAGCAGGTATTGCGCTCTCTTGTCTTGATTATTTGCTGTCCGAATATTGTTACTTAATGATAATTTTAGACCATAATTCTTACTACCATGCTCGAAAGGATACGAGATGGCAAGTTGCCATGGATGAAAAGATGAATTCTCTTCAGAAAAACACCACTTGGGAGCTAGTTTCTCTTCCTCCGGGGAGGAAATTGGTTCAATGCAAGTGGCTGTTTCAGACTAAGGTTGCTGCTGATGGAAGAAAATACAAATATAAGGCAATTCTAGTAGCAAAATGTTCCTCCCAGGTCCAAGGTGTGGACTACCATGAGACTTTTTGCATCGGTTGCAAAAATGGACTTGATACGCCTAGTTTTGGCAATTTCTGCATCTAAGCACTGGGAAGTGCATCATATGGATGTTAAGTATGCCTTTATGCATGGAGATATTCATTAGGAGACATACATGAAGCAGCCTGAGGGCTACATTTCTGATCCAACTTTGGTTTTCAAGCTAAAGAAGTCACTATACGGGTTAAAACAGGCCCCAAGAGAGTGGTATTCCAAGATGGATGCCTTCCTTCTCTCGCAAAACTTCCAAAGGTGTAAATCAGATCCAAATATGTATATATAGCAGTATGATGGTCATTTGATTATTATTGCTTTATATGTTGATAACTTACTGATTACTGGTAGCACAGTTAATTCTATTTGATTAATCAAAACTGCTCTCCGCAATGCATTTGAAATGAGCAATTTGGGGCTCTTGAAGCAATTTCTGGGGCTTGAAATTGAGAAAAATTTTAATGGGATAATGGCCAATCAGTCCAAATAAATACAAGACCTGTTAATCAAGTTTAACATGGCTGAATGTAAGGCTGATCCATTCCATTTCCTTTTAAGGATCATCCTTGAATAAGGAAAAAGCACACCTTCCATGGACTGCACTATTTATCGACAGCTGATAGGTAGCTTACTCTACTTGACTCATTCTGGGCCTGATATTTATTATGTCATGAATGTTGTGTCAATATATATGCAGAAGCCTCATGATATTCATTGGAAGGAAGACAATATGATCCTCTAGTATATTTAGGGAACCGGGACCTACGACATTCACTACGCTGCATACTCCGAGCTAGAGCTGGTTGGTTACACATATTTCGATTGGGAAGTGTTGATGTAATTGTAACTTTAGAATGTGTTCACTTGCATTTACTATGTATTGTGACCTGATGTTTATTCTGGGATGTACTTGACTCATGTCATGCCCCGAGGTTCCTATCGGTTGTTTCTATAATGTAATCAAGTCATGTCAAGTCAATGTGGGTAACCCTCCTATTGTCTAAGGGTTAAAGTCCCCATAGTTCCAGGGCACTAGGGTTATTACAATCACCTAGTGAAGTCGGCCCTAGTCGGGTTTAGTCAAGTTGGGAATTAGTATAAATAGGGAGCTAGACTTTCTATTTATCACACACTCACTCACACTCAGTTGTAGCGCATAGCTGAGGAAGAGAAAGACACCGGGGAAAGGAAAAAAGAGGTTACTGCTATCGGGAGATCATCTTACTATTTTGGGTTTCACTTTTGGTGCTGATTCTATCTTAGAGGAAGTTGTGGGGTTTTCTCCATTTATGGTTTCCCCGAGGAAAAACATTGTGTTCATTGTCTCTTGTGTTTGATTGATGTGCTTATTGTTCTCTCAGTTAAAGATCCTAATGATATGCTAGCTTAATGTTAAAAATATAACATGGTATCAGAGATAACCTGAGAAGAAGACACTGTGCAGCTACGGGAACTAGGGCTTCCAATTTTGTGGATCTCTCTCCACATATTTTTAGCAAAAGTAGGGTGGAATAACTCTCCTCCCTAGGGCACATCTTTCTATCGAAGCAGAATCCAATTATGAGGTTTTTCAGTTTTGAACTCGCCACTACTGCGAGAAATTAGGGATTTTCATAGAAGTGGAATTTTTTAGTGAGCCTAGGTATCGATTGATATCTTACCCAAAATTGAAGTTAGGGATCAAATTCAAATCATTTGGTTGGACAGAACTCCGAAAAAGCAAAACCCTAATATGCTCCTGAACCAGCACTGCAGGATTTCAGCTCCAAATCCAGCTTCGACATCTTGACCTGGTAAGATCTAAATCTTTTGTATTTCCATTTGAGGTTCTCAGTTAAGATGTCTCATCATAACAAGCTTGATGAAAAGCTTGAGGGAGCTGATAACTTTCAAGCCTAGAAGTATAGGATCTCCCTGGTCCTGGAAGAAAATGAGTTAGACTCCTATATCAGTGAGTAGGTTCTAGTTCCGGAGGGAGATGAGGCCAAGGCCTTACATAAGAAGAAGTTGGTTATGGCAAAGAGGATAATTTCTGATTCTATCAAGGATCACCTCATACCATAGGTGTCCTCCCTCAAGACACCTAAAGCTATGTTTTATGCCCTAACCAAACTGTTTGAAGGGAAGAAAATCAATCGAAAGATGAATCTAAGGAACCAGTTGAAGAATATAAAGATCCAGAATGAGGAGACCATCCAGTCATACTTCAAAAGGGTCTCCCAAATCAAAGAATAGCTAGAAGAAGTAGATGAAGAAGTGGAGAATGCAGAAATTGTGATGACAACTTTGAATGGCCTCCCTAGGTCATGGGATTCTTTCATCCAAGGAATCTGTGCTAGAAAGAAGTTAGTCCAGTTCAGTAGACTGTGGGAAGAATGTTCATAAGAAGAAGCTTGAATAGCAGCTTGAGAAGAAAAGATAGGAAGTGAATATCAAGCTCTCAAAGTACACTCCAAGAAAGGAAGAAGGGAAAAGCATCATCACCAAGGTAAGCATTCTCATTAGAAAGGTTCATCTAAACTCAGATGTTATACATGCGATGAAATAGGACACTATGCTAGAAAATGTCCCATGAATAAGAATGGACCCAAGAAGAAGAGGAACTCCAAAAGAAGACATCATGCTCACACTACTAAGGATGATGATCCTCCCAGAAAGAGAGTAAAACAAGAAAGTGAAGACTCTTCAAGTGAAGATGAATATGTTCTGATCTCCACTCTCATGGGAACTGTCACTCATGGAAGCAAAGATTGGCTTATTGACAGTGGGGCTTCCAAACACATGACAAGTTTCAAGGAATCCTTTGAGAAACTATCCGAACATAATTAACCCCATAAGGTGAAACTTGGGGATGACTACCAATATCCCATAAAAGGTAGTGGTGAATCATCCTTCAAGCTAGACTCTAGAAAGTCTATGAAAATGAAGGATGTCTTGTTTGTACCAAGACTAAAGAAGAATCTTCTATCCATATCGGTACTGGATGCAAAAGGCATGAGGGTTGCATTTGTAGATGGCCAAGTCCTCATGTGGTCAAGAGGAAATACTATTGACGATGCAATAGTGATTGGAGAACAAGAAGGAGGATTATACAAATTGAAGGGTCATCTAGAACAAGAATTGATCCATGACATAGTAGAGACAAATGAACTTTGGCACAGAAGGCTTGCACATGTGCACTACAGAGCACAACCACTTGCAAGCAAAACATGAAGGAGTCTGCAAAGGATGTACGAAAGGAAAGAACACAAAAAAGACATTTCCAAGTAGCGAAAGAAAAGAAAAAGGAATCTTGGAAATCATCCACTCCGATGTATGTGGACCAATGTCATCAAGTTCTCTAAGAGGGTGTGTATACTATGTTTCTTTTATTGATGAATTTTCTAGGAAGACATGGATTTACTTCATGAAGAACAAAGATGATGTTTTCAGCAAGTTCAAAGAATTCAAAGCCTTGATCGAGAACCACACAGAAAAGAAGATCAAGATCTTTTGATCAGATAATGGTGTAGAATTCACATCAAATGAATTCAAAGACTTATGCAAAGAATCAAGGATTAAGAGGGAGTTATCCACTCCATATAATCCACAACAGAATGGGGTTGCAGAAAGGAAGAATAGAACTAGCATGGAAGCTGCAAGAGCAATGCTTCATGATTAAGATCTTCCCATGCATCTATGGGCAGAGGCTACCAAAACATCGGTGTATGTACAGAACCGTATTCCACACAGAGTACTCGAGAACAAGACTCCTGAAGAAGTCTTCTCCAGCAAGAGACCAGAAGTCAGCCATATCAGAATATTCGGCTGTCCAGTGTACATACACATTCTGAAAGAAAAGAGGACAAAGTTAGATCCTTTAGGAAAGAAGGGTATATTGGTGGGATACTCTGAAAGCTCAAAGGTTTATAGAATATACTTCCCAGGATTCAAGAAGATTGACATCAGCTAGGATGTAACATTTGATGAATACACAGCTTACAACAAATCTAGAAAGAGACCCACTGAAGAACCAGATGAAGCAGAAGCACCTAGAATTCATGATACAACCATGAACAAAGAGATTCAAGAAGAATATCGAGAATTTGAAGAACCACAAGAACCTGTAGATCCACCTCAAGAGAAGAATCCTCACAAGAGGAAACCTTCTTGGGTATGAGAAACTATCCAAGGTGTAGAAAGATATGGGGCTCCAGAAGAGAATCACAGAGAAAGAAAGAGAACCAGATCTTGCTCTGGATATGTATCCTTACTATGTGACTTTATCAATAAAGAACCTTCCAATTATGAAGAAGCAACATAAAAAAAAGAATGGAAGGATGCTATGATCGAAGAGTATCAATCGATCATGAAGAACGATGTTTGGGATGTTGTCCCAAAACCAGAAGGGAAGTCAGTTGTAACTTTCAAATGGATCTACAAGATCAAGCATGCTACAGATGGTAGAATAGAGAAATATAAAGGAAGATTCATGGCTCGTGGCTTCTCACAGAAAGAAGGAATAGATTATGAAGAAACCTTTGCACCTGTAGCTAGATACACTTCCATCAGATCAATACTTGCTATGGTTGCAGTGATGAAATGGAAGATACACCAAATGGATGTCAAGACTGCTTTCTTGAATGGTGTAGTGGAAGAGGAAGTGTATGTAGAGGAACCACTCATTTTTGAGACACATGAAAGGGAGTCTCATGTGTGCAGATTGAAGAAATCCCTGTATGGTTTAAAATAGGCACCCAGGACATGGTATGACATAATTGATAGCTTTCTATCTAGTTTGGGATTTACCAAGAGTAAAGCATATTCCAAACTTTACTACAAGGTTGAAGATGACAACCCAATGATGCTCCTACTGTATGGAGATGATCTGTTTGTAACAGGTATGGATGGGTTGATTGCTGATACGAAGAGAAAGCTTGCTACTGAGTTCGAAATGAAGGACTTTGGTATGATGCATTATTTTCTAGGTATCGAGGTGCGGCAGAATGCGGATGGAATATCCCTTAGACAAGGGAAGTATGTAGTAGAGATCCTAAAGAGGTTCAGGATGATGGATTGCAAGGCCATGACCACACCTATGGCATCGAACCTAAAGCTATTGAGTGATGCTTCATCAGAAGCGATTGATGCTACTTTGTATCGTCAGATGATTGGGTCATTGATGTACCTGATGAACACAAGACCAGATATTTGCTTTGCTATGAACACCTTGAGCCAGTTCTTGATATATCTGAGACATGTTCACTTGATTGCTGCAAGGCATATTCTGAGGTACTTGAAGGGTACAATTGACTATGGGCTCTAGTACGAGGAGAATCAGAATATAAACCTGGAGGGTTATGTTGATTCAGATTGGGCAGGTAGTGCCATCGATAAGAAGAGCACTTCAAGGTGTTGCTTTAGTATGGGATCAGGTGTGATCTCTTGGTTTAGCATGAAGCAATCCTATGTGGCACTGAGTACAGCTAAAGCAGAGTATGTCCCAACTTGTTCAGCTAGTTGTGTGGTAGTATGGCTGAGGAAGCTACTGTCTGATTTATTTGATCTCCAGATGGATGCTACTTGTATACATTGTGACAACTAGAGTTGCGTGAAGTTGTCAAAGAATCCAGTGTTCCATGACAAGTTGAAGCATATCGAGATCAAGTATCACTATATCAGGGATATGGTGTAGAGGGGAGTAGTGAAGCTCCAGTATGTTGTGACAGAGGAACAAATAGCTGATGTGTTGACAAAGCCATTGGCCAAGGTGAAGTTTGAGTACTACAGGGAGAAGCTTGGTGTTCTCCAGATCAAGGTTTCCTCCAAGGGGAAATGATGAGACCCAGAGCCATTCTAACATGGTGAGAGGATTGGTTCCCTCCATGGTTAGATGTAAGGGCTGAACCATTCTGTCATGGTGAGGATTGGTTCCTTCCATGTCAGATATGAGTGCTGAACCATTTTGATGTGACTGTAGGATTGGTTCCTACATGATCAAAAGTAAGCGCTGAATTCCATTCTTGGAATGGAGGCACCTGGTCAGTTACCAGGTAGCTCAGTTTGGGACTAGGGGCCATTCTAATATGACTATAGAATTGGTTCCTACTTGATCAGATGTGAGTGCACACCCTTTCGAACATGCATGTTGGATTGGTTCCTTGCATGTGTCGGATGTAAGTGCAGAGCCCTTTCGAACATGCATGTTGGATTGGTTCCTCGCATGTGTTGAATGTAAGTGCAGAGCCTTTTCGAACATGCATGTTGGATTGGTTCCTCACATGTGTCGAATGTAAGTGCAGAGCCTTTTTGAACATGTATGTTGGATTTGGTTCCTCGCAGGTGTCAAATATAAGTGCTGAGCCTTTTTGAACATGTATGTTGGATTGGTTCCTCACATATGTCAAATATAAGTGCTGAGACTTTTTCAAACATGTATGTTGGATTGGTTCCTCGCATGTGTCAAATGTGAGTGTTGGGCCTTTCTGACGGGGTTGTGGGATTGGTTCCCACATGTTCAGATGTGAGTGTTGGCTGTGCCTTTCTAATATGATTATAGGATTGGTTCCTACATGATTAGATATAAGTGCTGGGTGGGCCATTCTGACTTAGGGTCAGATATAAGCATTGGAGAAGACCTACATGAAGGCTAGGCCTACAACCAGCATGAAAAAGGGCTGGCTTTGTAGAACTTCTTATGACGAGAAGAATCATGAGATAGCACCCGTGATGATCCAGTGATGATGATCCAGCAGAGATGATCCAGATCGAGGGATGATCAATATCCAGAGATGATGCTCCAGAGATGATCCAGATCGAGGGATGATCTAGATCCAGTGATGATGATCCAAATTGAGTGATGATCCAAATCCAGGTGAAGATGACTTGAATATGAAGGTGAATTGAAGATAGAGGTGAAGATGATGAAGACTCGATGATGATCCAGATGATATAGAGAAGAAGACTTTTGTTGATAAATTGTGTCGAGAGAATACCTTCCTAGTTAAGAGGGAGTGTTGATGTAATTGTAACTTCAGAATGTATTCACTTGTATTTCTTATGTACTGTAACCCGATGTTTATTCTAGGATTTACTTGAGTCATGTCATGCCCCGAGGTTCCTATTGGGAATTTCTATAATGTAATCAAGTCATGTCAAGTCCATGTGGGTAACCCTCCTATTGTCTAAGGGTTAAAGTCCCGGCAGTTTCGGGGCACTAGGGTTATTAGACTCACCTAGTGAATTCGGCCCTAGTCAGGTTTAGTCAAGTCAGGAATTAGTATAAATAGAGAGCTAGCCTCTCTATTTATCACACACTCACTCACACTTAGTTGTAGCGCATAGCTGAGGAAGAGAAAGACACTGGGGCAAGGAAGAAAGAGGTTACTGATGTGAGGAGATCATCTTACTATTTTGGGTTTCACTTTTGGTGTTGATTCTATCTCATAGGAAGTTGCGGGGTTTTCTCCATTTATAGTTTCCCTGAGGAAAAAAACTGTGTTCATTGTCTCTTGTGTTTGATTGCTGTGCTTGTTGTTCTCTCAATTAAAGATCCTAATGATATGCTAGCTTAATTTTAAAAATCTAACAGGTGGATGATTCTATTAATCAGAATTCTACTTCTAGATATGTCTTCATGTTTGGTGGTGGCCCCATTTTCTAGTCTAGCAAAAAGCACGCTGCCATAGCATTGTCTTCAGCAGAGGCTGAGTACCGAGGAGCGGTGAATGCTTGCATCCAAGCTGTTTGGTTGCAAGGCATTATTTCAAAGTTTGATCTTGGTAGTAATTTGTCCACTGTTCTCTTTTGTGACAATCAAAGTGCTATTAAGATATCCACAGATCTAGTTACCAGGCAGAGGACCAAGCATGTAAAGATACACATGCACTATATCAGGGAATTATTTCATGATAGGACCATCATTCTACAATACTACCCAACTGATGAGCATATTGCAGACATCTTCACCAAGATATTTTTAGAAAATAAGTTCACTTACGTCCGTTCACTGTTGGGGGCGAGTTCATCAGGGTGATCAGACTACTTTCAGTGTTTAGCTTTAGGGGGGGGTTTTCCCACTGGGTTTTCCCTCTTTTCCTCACTTAGATTCATTTTTGAGCATTGTTTGAGTTACATTATTGTACAGGGTGACCTATGGCCTTAGTTTTTGGGGCCCTAGCATTTCATGCACTTTATGTTTCTACTTCTTTTGAGTATAGTTTAAGGGTGGGTGTTGGAGACATTTACCCACCATGCACACTTAATTTGGCCAATTTGGCCTTGTTAAAACACTATCCTAAGTTTCATTGAATTAATTGACATTAGAGGAGCACTGTATGACATTAGTGTGAGCACACCCATGCCTACCTTTAGTCAAGAAGGCCAACTAAGCCTTCTCCTTCATTTGGGGAGGCTAACTGGAGCACTCTGGGAGTGATCTGAGTGTCATAAATGCACCTAATTGCTAATTGATGGTTACAATCAGTTAAGCTGAGTGGTGAAGGTACCTCCATTCATTATATTGATTATTTTATTAATATTTAATGAAATGGATTCAACAAGGGTGCCTCCAACCACCTCTGATGGCTTGTTTGACTTTAGTTAACATTATCGTGGTTCATTGGAGTTAATGATGCACTAGCACTTGTTGGATGGCATACAGTGACATGTGTTTGAGCTACTTTCAGTTAGAATCAGTCATTCATTGCACTCTGACTTCAGTTAGGACTCAGTTGAGTCAATCGACACTTGATTAGTTGGTTAACTAGTGTGTTTACTGTTGCTTACAGTAAGTTAAGCTACACCCATTCATTCAATTCAAATGACCTCCTTGGGAATTCAAATTGTCTTGGAATTCATGCTTCTTGCATGATCATTGTATTGTATTATTCATTATTCATTGATTATATAGAGCTGCTACTTCCATTGCAGCACCATTTTGCCAATTTTATGCATATTTGTCTGTATTCTTTGTGAGACTGTGTTTTCAGTTCCTAGACCACTGTGACAAATTAATAGGGTAGCGCTCATAAATGGTGTGGAATTAGAGAAAGTCATAGAATATATACACACAACTAAGATAAGGTAACTCAGCTAAAAAATGATATGATTCAGTTACCCTTAGCACAGAAAATGACTAAGGAAACATAGATGAAAAAATTGCAACAACAAGTAATAGTGTCGCACACATAATAACCACAACACACAGATAAGGTTGAAGAGATGTAGGATGAGGCTGAAAGAATAACATGAATCATTAATCCTATACATTAGACGGTGTGAGAAGAAACAAAATCAACCGAAAAGGTAATACTAGAACATATCAGTTCTGACCTTGTGGAGCAATTAAAGAATACAAAGGAAAATGTGTGATAGGAAGTGGAGAGTTTAACGAAAAAATTACAATATTTTGAAGGAAAAGTTGGCACAAGTGAACAAATGGACGAATAATCTTTGCGTGGCTTGGGACGAGCCATAGATGAGTGTTTGGGGTCTGTTGGGCCTAGGGATAGGTAAGTAGAATTCACTTAGAATTTTGCTTAAGTATGGAAAGGAGATAAGGAAAAAGAAGAATACGGATTTGCTGCAAAGGAAACAATGGAATGAAGAAAGGAAGAGTGGATGAAGGGAAAGAAGGAGAATGAGGTACGATAGAGGCGTATAAATGGGAAAAAACTAAAGAAGAATATATCTCGAAAAAAGAAAGGACGCAATAGAAGAAAATGACACAATAGAGAAATAAGGTGATAGAGTGGAGCCATGTCAGAAGGTGTGCAAATACGCAATGGTTAGAAAGTGACAGGTCATAAAGATCATGGGTATGAGGTCACTCAGATAAGACAGAAGCCACACATATGAAGTGTTATATTTTTATCTTTTAATCAATATGATCTAGGATATTTATATGAGAGAATAACATGCACAACAATAATCACAAGAGACAAGAGACACAAATATTTTTCCTCAGGGAAACCATAAAGGATAAAACCCTGCAACTTCCTTAGAGATAGAATGAGCACCAATAGAAAAAGTAAAGCCCAAAGATATAAAGATAATCTCTGACAACTGTTCTCTCTCTCACTTAGGCGAGCTCCTCCTCTCTCACTCATGCGCTATTGTTGAGTGACTTTATGTGACAAATAGAGAGTCTCACTCTCTATTTGTACTTGTTTTTCACTTGACATTTACTCTACAGGGACGAACTGACTAGGAGAGTCTAATAACCCTAAAATGACTCAATTGTGGGGACTATTTCCCCAATTTACAATGGAAGGTTAACCTCAATGAATTTACATGACTTTATTATATTAGAGACTCCCTCAATAGAAGGAACAAACATCTTCATCAGGGTACAATGAAATATAATAAGATATATACAAGTGAATACATTCCGAAGTTACAAATACATCAACACTCCCTCTTAACTAGGAAGGTATTCTCTTGACATAGTTCATCAGCACAAGTCTTTGTCACTAGATCATCATCAAAGCTAGATCATCATCAACATCACTGTTGCTTCTATCTTGAGCAATGGTGCTATCTCTCAAATATACTCGTCATAGGAAGCTCTACAGAGCCAGCCCTTTTTCATGCTGGATGTAGGCCTAGCCTCCATGTAGGTCTTCATCAATAGAGCCAACCCTTTTTCATGTTGGATGTATGCCTTTCCTTAGCAAGGTATTCCTTTATAGAGCCAACCCTTTTTCATGCTGGATGTAGTGCCTTGCCTTTGTAAGGACTTCCTCTACAGAGCTAGCCCTTTTTCATGCTGTATGTAGTGCTTTTCCTCTACAAGGAATTTCGTTACAAAGCCAACCCTTTTTCATGCTGGATGTAGTGCCTTTCCTCTACAAGGAATTCCTCTATAGAGCCATCCCTTTTTCATGCTAGATGTAGTTCCTTTCCTCTGAAAGGACTTCCTCTATAAAGCTAGACCTTTTTCATGCTTGATGTAGTGCCTTTCCTCTGCAAGGAATTCCTCTACAGAGCCAACCCTTTTTCATGCTAGATGTAGTGCCTTGCCTCTGCAAGTACTTCCTCTATAGATCCAGCCCTTTTTCATGCTGGATGTAGTGCCTTTCCTTTGAAAGGACTTCCTTTACAGAGCCAACCCTTTTTCATGCTGGATATAGTGCCTTGCCTCTGCAAGGATTTCCTCTATAGAGCCAGCTCTTTTTCATACTGGATGTAGTGATTTGCCTCTATAAGGACTTCCTCTATAGAGCCATCCCTCTTTCATGATGGATGTAGTGCCTTGCCTCTACAAGGAATTCCTCTTTAGATCATCTCGGAGCACAATCTAGATACACATAACACAATGGTCACATTCACCAGCATGGTGGGCTACTCCTACTATCATCCAAGAAAGGATTCAATACTTACATCTGACGGCATGGTAGGACACACCTACTACCATTTGGGAAGGGATCATGTGTATGAATTTCCCTTGGAGGGAACCTCGATCTGAAGAACACCAAGCTTCTCTCTGAAGTACTCAAACTTCACTCTGGACATTTCTAGCATAGAATCACATCAGGACTAATTACGTTCAAGGATGACCTGCGAGCTTCGCTAGGACTGATTACATTCGAGGACAACCTACATGATTGATTATGTTTGATCAACCTATGAGCTTCGCTAGGATTTTATTCTTAGACAACCTGTCTCACTGGCTATGCTAGAAATCATCACTCCCTCTTTCGATAGATCTCAATTTGGATCATATACTGGAGCTTCACTGCTCCTCTCTCACAAATAGGCAAGCAAGTGGCAACATATTTTTCCTTGGCTATACTAAGATCCATGGAGGACTCCATCCTACCAAACCATTAACCCATACTGGATCTGAAACTTAAGAAGAAACCCAAGGTTCTCTTCTTATCAGCGGCGCTACCAATCCAAAGCAACATAACCATGCAGGTTAGTCTTCTGATTCATATCATACTTGATCCCATACTCAACTATACCCTTCAGGTACCTCATTGCATGCTTTGCAACCAAGTGAGCATGTCTCGGATCCATCGGGAACTAGATAAATTTTTTCACAACAAAGCATGTGTATGGTCTTGTATTCGTCAAGCACATCAATGAACAAATTGTGTGACGATACATTGTGGCATCAAATGTCTCTGATGAAGCATCACTAAATAGCTTCAGGTTTGATGCTATAGGTGTAGCCATGGTCTTCTAGTCCATCATCCTGAACCTCTTCAGGATCTCCACTGCATACTTCCCTTGTCCAAGGGAGATTCCATCCACACTCTACCACGCCTGCATGCCTAGAAAGTAGAGCATCATACCTAAGTCCTTTATCTCGAACTCGACAGCAAGTCTCCTTCTTGTATCTTTAATGAGTTCCTCTTTTCCTGTCAGGAATAGGTCATCGACATATAACAAGAGAATCATTGGTATTATGCCTTCAACCTTGAAGCAAAGGTTGGAATATTCTTTACTCTCAGTAAAGCCTAGAGCCATTAGTAATCTGTCCTTCCTATTGTACCATGTCGAACCTCAAGATCTTCTGCAGTCACTCCCTCTGAAGTAGAGTATCATTCTCCCTCTTCCTTTCATACTCTATGTATTCAAACATTTTGTACTAGAGTGACAAGTAGCTTCCTCTACCAATAATATTCTATGCATCCATCTAGGGTCACTAGATACCAAGATCCCCTATCTTGAACTTTTGAAAATTTCCTTTTGCACCCATTAGTGAGCTTGTCCTCCTTTATAAGCCTTCATCTTCAACCTTGTAGTAAAGGTTAAGATATTCATCACTCTAGGTGATTTGCAAGATCCTCATGTATGTGTTATCCCATGGGTTCCTTTTGAGCTCGTACAAGGCCTTCTTTAATTCTGCCTGTCATGGGTCTCAACTCCCAGTGGTTGTAAATGTCTCTTCGTAGTCTATGACTTCCTTCTGTGAGAAGCCTCGTGCTATGGATCTTGCCTTGTATCCTACTATTTTTCCATCTACTGCATGCTGGATCTTGCAGATCCATATGGAAGACACTACGGACTTCCCTTAGTCATCATTCTTCTTGAACTATCGTCACTTGTTCCTCGGAAAAAGTCTCATCCTTATTTTCTTGTAGGCGATTATACACGATATTTCCTACAAGTCAAATGCACCAGTTGTATGGTTAGAAACATTTCATAAAGCATGTTCATAATGGAAAAGTATTATGCAAAAAATCATGCAACTATTTTAGCCAATACAACATTCATCCATATCTCGTATACACACAAAATTTCCATATGCCTTGCATCTCTACCATAACATTATTGAGATTGTGCACTAATCCCAATATTTTAGCAAAGAGGTTTCATCCTATATAAGTAGCAATGGAGTGTTGTATATAAATATAGGCTACTTACCCATAACATGCATATTAGTAGTATATTGTTCATTAATGCATACATTTTATCATGCATAATATATTTCACAACTAAACAATGCCATATAAGCAACTACATATATAGGAAATACAATTCAAATACTTATCTTTGTGGGTAGACTCCTTCTTGAGCCTTCAACTTCATCATCTTCTTCATTCATAACATCATCATTTCTTATCCAAATGCTAATATGGATAAGAGTTTCTTCAAGAATTGATTTCTTCATATTCCTCATCGCTTGAAGGATCTTCTTTGAATCGTGAGAGCTTGATCTTCAGTTGCTCCCATCTTCTCTTCTCTTATTATGAGTCGAGCTTCTTCTTGAATGCAATCTTCCCAGAGTCTGTTGAAAGTAATCACTTCCTTTTGGCACACATTCCTTGAATGAATGAATCCCATGATTTTGGGAGGCCATTCAAGGTGGTTATAACAATATCTCATTCTTCTTCGATTACTTCGTCATAGCATCAAACGCTTCCTTTTGGTGTCTTCAGGGATGACACCTGAGGGATGCGATGATATTTAATAGAATCTGAAATGATTCTCTTGGATATAGCCTTAGCCTCATATCCATATAGCTCCTAGAAATTTCTTACTGAAGTACTGATCCAAATCAATTTCTTTAAGGATCATGGAGGTCCGATTTGAAGTGTCCGTCCTGGTTTTGGAGCTGGATGACCTAGGGTTTGCTAGAGAAATCCAAAATATAAAAACTTGGAATTTCAAACTTCTAATTGAATAGAAATATGGGCCTCTTCAAGGTGATCTGTCCAATGTACTCCTTTTCTGAAAACAATGGAGGGAAGCTCCTGAAACGGGAAGCCCTAGTTTTCCAATTTCTTCTACAGAAATGACTGATATTGATTCTGCTATATCTCCAAAGTTTTAGATCCTTAAGGTTTGAAAATTCTCACTGTGATATACTATTAAGTCTTCTTTCCAACCCCATAGGTTATAGCATAAATGAACTCTCAAAGTAGGACTTATGTTGAGTTTCCCAAGGTGACAGGTTTTTGGATTGTTCAACATAATGAACTTGTACAGAATTCCACGTGTCACTATTTCACATTATGGGTCTAAAAAACTTACCACATAAACTAAAGTCCATTCCCTACCTAAAACATCTTGAAAATTTTTGTTTGGACCTTCCTACCCAGAGATATAGAAAATATCCCTAGGTCACCTGTTTATGACTGTATTCTAGAGGAGGTTGGATCCCTAATTTGGAGGAACCATATATCCTGAAGTATAGTGAATATGAGGCTGAAAGTTTTACACATTGTACATCAAACATTTATCTTCGGCCTGTAAAAATTTCATCTTCTGATCCTTCTCCATTCGTGTTATAGAAAAAGTGCTAAGATTACTAAATTCAGTCTTCTAGGGTTTTCAGGCATGAAACCTTAATTTCCATTAGCTGCTATTGTAGCTGTATTTCAGTTGTATAGTGGAAATTATATGATTCATATTTAATGAGAACCTCAAATGGAAATACAAAAATTTAGATCTTACCAATTTGAGATGCCCGAATTGGATTTGGAGTTGATCTTTTGTAGTGTTGATTTTCTGGTCGAGGGTCAAATTAGGGTTTGACTTTCCTGAAGTTCTACCCAACCAAAAATTTTGATCTTGGTCTCTAAATTTCAATTTTGATTAGGAGAGAAATCCTCAGTTGGGCTCAGTAAAAAATTCCAATTCTGTGAAAATCCCTAATTTCCCGCAACAGTGACAGGTCAAAAAATGAAAAATGCCTGGAATCAAATTCTTCTTCGACAGAAAGATGCGCCCTTCAATGGAGAGTTATCCTAGCCTCTTTTTTTTGATGATATATGGAGAGAGACCCAAAAAATAAGAAGCCCTAGCTTCTCCAGCTACATAGTTTCTTCTTCTCAGGTTAGCTCTGATACCATGTTAGATTTTTATCGTTTAATCAATATGATATAGGATCTTTATGTGAGAGAATAACATGCACAACAATAATCATAAGAGACAAGAGGCACAAAGAATTTTCCTCGGGGAAACCATAAAGGAGAAAACCCTGCAACTTCCTTAGAGATAGAACCAGCACCAATAGCAAAAGTAAAGCCCAAAGATACAAAGATGATCTCCAACAACTGTTCTCTGTCTCACTTGTGCGAGCTCCTCCTCTCTCACTCATGCGCTATTGTTGAGTGAGTGTATGTGACAAATAGAGAGTCTCACTCTCTATTTATACTTGTTTTTCACTTGACATTTACTCTTCAGGGCCTACCTCACTAGGAGAGTCTAAGAACCCTAATATGGCTCAACTGTGGGGACTATTTCCCCAAATTACAGTGGAGGGTTAACCTCAATGAATTTACATGAATTTATTATATTAATGACTCTCCCGATCGGAGGAACAAACATCTTCACCGGGGTACAATGAAATACAATAAGAAATATACAAGGGAATACATTTCGAAGTTACAAATACATCAACATGAAGGTAGCTATGTAAGTTAGGTTGTTAGTGCCTACTGTCACGTGTCACTAGAATAGGAAAGAAAACCTATTGGCTAATTATATGAATTTGACTAAGAAAGTGACAGGTAAAGAGTCTGTAAAGAGTCAGTAAAGAGTATGTAAAGACTCTATAAAAGGAGAAACCCAAGCTGTATGCGAGTTAGACACCGTAGACACCAGAGATTCCTTAGACTCTCCCTGGTTATTGTTGTCTATAGGTTTTGCTAAGTGCATTGAGTCAAGACTTTGTAGCTGAGTGTGCAGAAGTGTAGAATATATTGAGTCGATCCAGGCTGTGTGCAGATCATTAGTTGAGTTAAGTAGAGAAAGACCAGAGATAACAGAGAAGAGAGCATGACAGAAGAGGGGAGTCTGGAAACATAAGCAAGGATTATCTAGAGCAAAGTCTGCAGCTTAGTGCGTAGACTAAAGGTGCCATATATTTCTCATGCCAGATGAAGAGCACCTTTGTGGTTTTTCCCGGATGGATTTCCATGTTAGATTCCGTGTTTTATGTGTAAATGTTGAATTTATTTAAGTCACATGTGTATATGTTGTTGTTAATGAATGCTTATGTATTTGCTTATGAATGGGTTTATATACATCAGTCACACTATTATAAGTTGAATGTATCTATGCTGTACTAGGATAAAGGTTGCATTATTCGTAAGGGAGGAAGTGCGTTAGTTCCCAACTGCATCTAGTAAGCATAAATCATCCATCCAAAGGCTTCGATTGAGCACCTTGGTGATAGGACAAGGGAAGCGAAATACCCCACCCAAATGCGGAAACCTGGTTTTGGAAGTTATCAATAGAAAGATATCTCAGGTGAGACTGCATTTGCCTCATAGGTGTTACCAACTGAGATTTTATCTGTCAGGCCGATATCTTGGGATTTGTTGTGCACAAGAGGGAAGGGACCAAAATTGGGTTGAAGAGACACCATAATACCAACAACTGTATTGGGCTGCAGCTCCATAAATTCTGACCATTCCTGACCTTACTAACTCTGAACATATCCCCCATTCCCATTAACGCAGGCTTCAATTCTCAACTACCATCTTACAGTAGGAATTAAGAGTGGAAATGACACCCTCTTGGGTTCTCATGATGACACATGGTAGTTAGAGGGTTGACTCTTCCATGCCCCCTCTCCTCTCCCTAGTGGTCAACGCTCACAACCCCAATTCGATTCATTGTTTCTTCCATAGCTATCCTTGGGAATTTTATTTCATATTACAAACATTTACGTGTTGTTATATTGCACATGGATTACTAGCACAAGGCTGACAAATACATAATACTTGCTTCTATAGATTGGACATTCATTAGCGGGGCCTTGGCCTTGAGCTCCATGCTATGAGCCATAAATCACATATGCACAGTATTCACATTACAAGCCAATATATACAACAAGGGTCAAAATGGGGTGTTAAATATATATAGAGTAGGAAGATATGTAATTTGGAGTCAAGAAATGTCATTGTATTTGGTGCTAATGCTCTTGGAGGTTGTCCCTTGAGGAGGCAAGTGAACATTGCTATCTATTTCATCTATTTTTCTTTGCATTTTCTATCTTCTCTACGAATTTCTTGGTCTAATCATATTACAAAAAATAACCATTCAGGTTCAATCGAAGTAGTGACAACAAATATTAAAGTAATAAATATTAATAAATTGATTTTTGAAAAATATATATGGTTAGTTTTTGAAAATACACACAGAGGTATACACCATGCGAGTAGGCTGTTGAAAGAGACATGTAGGTGTAAATACCATCTCTCATAGTTTGACATCTACATAATAGAGATTAAAAAAAAAGTAATAATTTTGATGAATTATCTATCTTATTTATATGTAAATACATTGATAATTTGGACATATTAATCATTAGTAAACACATCAAATTGATCGATTATATTTATTTAATTTTGGTCATTGAATTAATTATCAAATACATTTTGAAATGGTAAAAATGTTCACTGGAACATCAAAATATATGCCTCTTTAGAAGCAGGGCTAGAATTTGATGGGAAAAATGCCCATCATCCATGTCTTCAAATACATTTAATATTCTCTTCCATCCATCTTTGTAGACTATCACATGATTTCCCATAATGTATTCTTTAAGTTTACCCTATTTCCCTAAACGTCCTTAAATTTTATAATTCATATATACTATGATTTAAAGACGTAATTAACAATGTATTAGAGGCATGGGTACAAATTGTCACTGTTATTAACCATGTACTACTCGACCAACTTTTCACCCAAGCACTAGGCTGCGCAAGGACTTCATAATTTGAAATTGAATTTTTAACATTCCAGGATGACTTGGGGTGTGATTTATATTGAATGTTTTTATTATTATGGTTTTATATGTGTTGTGATAATTGGAAAGACATGGTCAAAATTTCTGAGTTTATCAGGAGTTCCTTCCAACATTGCAACATTTTAATCATTTGAATAATGCGTAAATTGGCAGTCAATGAAATAAGACACAATGCCAATCAATATAACTTTAATAATGAAGGTTACCAATTTAGACCAAACAATTTGTGACTAGTGATTCAGAAATCTAAAGTGTCATAAGAAAATAGTTTGACCTATAATGTTGTTGGAAAATTCCAACACTGGCCAAGGGTTCCTCCATTCTATTGCAAAACCAAAAAGATCCTTCCACCTCTATTATTGATTCGATTCCCATTGAAACTCCAAAATCTTTCCCATTAATTCATGTGCTTTTACTACCTTTCTTTTTGCTTTTACCTCTGTATTTAGTTATACTCTTGCTACTGATTCTTATGGCATCCATATTCTTTCATGAGAGTCTACTTAATTCTTTCCTTATTCTGTATAGGGGAATAATGCAAATTCAGAAATATAAGCCCATCTCCTAATAAAAGAAGTAGTCTATCTATTCTAAGTTTTGATGGTAATCTAGTAAAATTATTTTAATAAAATATAAATTTGTGTTTTTGAATTCATAAATAAATTCACCAACCTATTGTTGCGACTAATTACATCGATAGAGGTTTTTCCCTGAGGTTGCGTTTAAAATCACTGTTCCTTTCGTCGTCACTATAACCAATAACCAATAGTAATTCACCACATCTCAACTTGTTACTGGTTAATTTAGGGTTTTCTTGATTATAGAAATCTTTGCGTGAGGCTTGAACCACCTGTCAAATGTGCATGTTCTTTACAGAATGTCTACTATACCATTCTCTAATGGTTTGTTCTCTACGAAATGTCTACAATACTAATACTTTCTGCCTCGATTTTTTCTAGTATTTGTTACCTGTTAGCGCTCTGCTAATCCCCCCAAGGTCTTATTGTCTGAGATTTACTCAGGCCATCCATGGATATGGACCCTCTAACAGTCCTCTGTGACTACACAATCCGTGGCGAGGTGGAGAGAATAAGTTGCCTTCTGGGCTCCTTAGATGAATTCCTCTTCGGGGACGAATACCGTTTCCCTTGCCCCATCAAAACCGCCTACAGAGCCAAGAAGCGTGGATTCTATACCCTCTAATCCCTCCTTTTCTTGATCAACAACTCCCACCTCAAGAACATCAATTACCTGCAGCAGGCCTGCGCTCATAGGCTCCAGATCATTTCCTTACCCAACCGAAAACCACTATTGGATTATCTTCAGTGAAAAATCAACTCCACCGACGCCATACAACCCGTCCTGAAACCCATTGTCGAGGAATACCTCCTTGAGGATCCAGGACTGTTCAACAAGAGACTTAGGGCAGAAGTTGATGGAAATGGGTCTCTGGAAAACAAGAATAGTGCATAAAACTATCGTGGGATCGATTGGATTATGCTTATTAGGGTTTTGGAGAAACCCTTGAAGGACAGAGAAGCCCTTCTGGAGTGCAGGAATAAGAATTTCCAACGCATAATCGCGATAGCAAATAAGAGGGAGGACAAAAAAAGGGGGCAGAAAAATAAAATTCATGGACACCCAATAGGGGCACCAAGAAACCCTTCGAAGAAAAAGGGTTTGGAAAGGATCTTGGGGGGAATTCAGTATGCAGAAAGATGGGTTGAAAGGAAATTATAGGTTATCCTTAGCATTGAATACTGACATTAAATATAACAACATCAGTGTTGGTGAGGGTGTGCCTATAATTCTTGTTCCCAACGCCTTCCATACCCTCTTAAATATGTACAATGTTAAGGAATTTTTGGAGGATGGGGTTTCCTATGCCCCTGATGCCAAGGTGAAAGAGATCCCCAAAAAGCTTGAGTGTATTACTATACACAAGAAGAGTGGTTGTGAAAGGATGGGGTTTACCTTTGAGGTGAGGGATAAGCCATCTACATCGTCGCTCAATGACTAAAGTTGTGTCATGGCAGTGTTTGTGCTTGGGAAGGAATGGAAGTTCAAGGACTGGCCTTTTAAGGACCATGATGAGATGTTCAATAAAAGTATGTTTTTATTTTCCTCTTTAATTTTTATGTATTTTCAAGTAAATAGCAGTGCCTACAACAACACAACAACAATTATTTAGCAATAGCCTCTGGAAAGAGACACCAGAATGACAGGGAAACAGACTGGAATTGAGGGAGGGACAAGTATACGGGGAAAGAAAGAGATGGACATCAAGATCAAAGGGAGAGGGGGCGTACTAGGGAAAGCTCAAGGGTTTCGAGGTTGAGAGGCAGGCCCCATGCTACAGAAGAAGCATACCATGATGACTTTTCTAGAGAACCAGAGTATGCAAAGAGGCGATACTAAAGACATGAATGCATTCCACAATTTTTTCTACAAGTGGG
Organism: Pseudotsuga menziesii; assembly: GCA_001517045.1. Lineage (NCBI taxonomy): Eukaryota > Viridiplantae > Streptophyta > Pinopsida > Pinales > Pinaceae > Pseudotsuga > Pseudotsuga menziesii. The sequence continues at coordinate 181,086 of LPNX010302266.1, forward strand.
ATTCTTTTTGGAGAATTTTGCTTCATAGCTAGGAAAACATAGTGTTGGTGAAACTGCTGAAGCAGATTGCAGTGATGTTTGGCCAGAACCCAACAAAGCCTTAAGTTTCATATTTATTATGGAAAGTAGGCGTGTTTAACTTTTCATTTTTAAAGGAAAACACTTATAATTTCTTTCTCTTATACTTTCTATAACCAAATGACCACAACTTGTTGCAAGTTTACATACTTATTACTGATTTTTGTAGTTATTTAAAGTATCATCTCAAACTTACCAGGGGCATTTTATATGCCAATGGATAATGGATAAGTATTTGACTGCTAATCCAACTCCCTGGCTCATTGTGGGGGATGTGAATTTATACATACCCTTCATGTTTTTGACTGCACATCTTTGATGTTTTGGATCACTTGGTTTTCATTGCCTCTTCCATGCTAATAACTTTCTCGAAGGAAGTACTAAATGCCCAATTGCATGCTAATGTGATCAATGTAGAGAACATTAAATTGTCATAACTATTCAATGCATATAATTTAAATATGCGTTTTGTTCATATTCCATAAATAGGTGTGGTTTCTTACCTTCATTTGTTTTGTCATATGGCAATAAATTCTTGAAAAGACATGCAAATGTTTTTTCAGAGATACAGGATATATATTTCTTGATATCAAGAATATAATTTTTGATATCTATGCAAGCTTGATTTCCTATTTACCATGCTTGTCATTATCATATTTTCCTTAGAAGCTATGAAATTTTGGATCAATTATATTTGGAGGTTTAAACCATGTCCATAGTCATAGAGTGAAAATTTTTCCTCCCATTAGTTTTGGGCATTTGACACACTGTTCAGTCTAAATGTTTTCCTTGTTACATAATAGTACCATGGAGGTAGTGAATGATCATTCACGACTTGAAGTGCAATAATAAGAGGCACCAACACTTTTATTTTGTGAAGAAGAGCTTTGAGAGGATGTGAATTAGTTTCTTACAATTTTAATTTTGAAAACATTCGAGTGAATATGAACTTGTTTTTTCATTGTTTAAATGTCTATAATCATTCCTTAATTTAGTGTTTTTGGCTTCTCGAATTGTTCTTGCTATGCTCATAAAATGGCATGATAATTTCCATTGAATGAAAATCATTTATTAGTTATGGATTTGTTATTCTCATTCCACACTAGATAGTAGTATACTTGTACATATAGATTGTAATTTGTAAATCCTTTTATTTATAATGTTACTTTATTAAAATACTTCTTGATAATGTCTTGGAGGATGTTATTCATGTCAGTGAAGCAATCATTCAATCTGTTGAGGTCATTTTCAGTCATGCCATATTTTGAATAGTTTTAATTTCTATGTTTATGGGAATACTATATGCTGATATTAATTAGTATGCGTCAAGGTCCATGCATAAATATTAGGCATATTCTATGTATTTATGCATTTATGAAAATGGGTTTAAATTTTTTAGGACTTAATAAAATCTTGTCTCTTATCTTTCTTGGCTACATAGGTTTATAATCTGGATACGTACATGTTGCACTTTTATTATTTAAGTTATATATTTTAGGGAAATATAGGATAAAGAGAAGCTAAATAGGAATTGACGACATACATCCTTTATATTGTTGTGTCTATAGCAATTATGCGTAATTTCTTAGAGGATGTCATTTAGAGGATGCATGTGTTTTGAAAAAGCGACTTTAGGAAATATGGAAATGCGATGACAAATAGATTGACCAACAATAATGGTCTCTTGTACCCCAGATCCTCATCCTTATGAACTAAAAGAGGCCGGATAGACTGCAATGGTTAGGAGGCAACAATAGTATCTAAATTTTTGGTCAGGCCTAGCGGCAACAAAGTTTTATTAGCCACGGAAAATAACGTTGTGGAGAAAGCAAACCACTGATTTATTCAGGGTTAGGAAGGAAGTGGCCACGAGCTCTCAATATATTGGTGTGAAAGGAATTTTCATTGTACATGCTTTCTTTCCATCTCTTTGGAATTCCCAAGGGGAACCCTAAAAACGACAGCCCATGCAATCAAAATGCAGAGATGTGATTGTGTGATTTTTAAATTAAGGTGAATAATTGTGACTACACCTATTTTTTCTAACCAATTTAGGGATCTTGAATATTTAAATAAAGAGGATATGAATACAGAGACTATCTGAACATTGCTGATGGAGGTAATCTTGTGGAATGTTTGAGGGTTGATAGGTATGTGCATAAAGTTCACATTAAGAAGAGTTAGGTCTTCAATTAATGTTATTAATATTTTCTATTTACAAAATTTTTAAGCAGTTGGTTTCAAGATTTAATCTGTGTTATCCTTTACTTGGTTGAATTCCAAAGGTTTTTGTTCAGCTCATGAAGGGAAAGGAGGCGTGGACATTCTTCTCTTAGAGTTTTTCTTTGTCACAGGTAGGGTGTTGATCCTTTACAAAGAATGGTGTGGGTTATGTTGAACTTGGGAAGTCGATACTTATGCTTCTTAGCAGTGCAGTTGTGCATTTGAGAGAACCAAATTTTAGCCATGGATGATTGATGGCTTTAAGTTTATATTAGTCAAATTTTCCATTTAATTTCTTAGGCATGAGACTTGTTCAAGTGGGGGGATTGGAAGTTGTTCACTCTGACATTCTGCTATGGGGGCTTAGAAGTTTTTCGCTCTGACATCTTGCTGTGGGGGATTAGAAGTTGTGCACTCCAACATCCTGCCATGTGCTTGATATCACCATTGCTTACAAAACAACAGAAGGATTTAGATTTTGATCTCAAAGCTTGATGGGAATTGGGTTGAATTGACTAGTCTAACAAGGAAATTGTGATGACAAACTCTTCTCTTTCATGGTATGTGAAGCAGATCAACGCAATTTGAAGGTAATCAAACAAAACGGTGGTCAAGGAGATAACTTATAATTCAGTTTTACCAACTTGAGGCATTGAGTCAAAGTGGTTAGGTTAGAAAAAAAATAAAAACAAAGGTACTTAGTTTCAGGCATGTCCTTAATGACTTCCATAAAAACATTTTTAATTTTTGTAGTCATGGAGTAAAATGCATAATTTTTGTGCAATGCTGCACTGGGGCCACTAGAGACTACTTGCAAAAGGGGCATAAGGTCTAGATTAAAGTTACACCATTATTAGGCTGACATTGCAATGCTTGTAATTTCAAGATAGAATTCATTTCAAGACCACTATGAGAGTGAGATTTTGTATCCCCTCTCATAGGATTAAATTTCCAACACTTTATGCAATAAAAAAAAACCTCCCTGATATTTACATTCTCCTTTAGTGAATATTATTATGATCGGAGAAATATTGAATTGTTATGAAGGAGAATGATCAACTGATATCAAAAATTGAAAAAGTATGCTCATTTTGAGAATTCTGAGGCGTATTTGAAAATTTTAATGTGTCAACACAAATATATCTCATTATTGTTTGGTAGCCAAAAAAATATGCTTTTCTCACATTAATATCCTCAAAACAGTGCTGGCGGGTATGAAATTTGCAATTTCTGGCGTTATTGTCTAGTAGCTAGAACATTTTTCATTCTGATTTGGTAGACTAGGATTTAAAATAGACTCATAGATAGGAAATTACCAGAAATCTGAATTTTAACTGTTCATAATATTTCTTAAGAAAATTTTTTAGGCACTACATTATTAAAATTATGCAATTTGTCTCTTCAAATAAGTTGAATTATTTACCTACTTTTATAAAATCATGTGCAAGGAAAAATATGGATTGCATAAAAAAGGAAAACATGTTAAATTTAAGACCTATATTGGTCCCAAAAATTGCTGGGAAGTGGGAACTCAAGTTTCATTTTTTAGGTTTATTTTTAAAATCTAATGCACCAAAGTCAATTTATGCCATTCTTGTTTAGCACCCAGAAAATATGCCATTATAATTTGGAAGATTAAGTTTTAACATGGTAAAATAGATTCTACAATATGAGAAAATCTGAAATTTAACTGTTCAAATAAACTCATTAGAACAAAAAACCTGAAATTTAACTATTCAAATAAATTCAAGTGTTTTCCTTAGGATGAGAAGTTATAATTCAGTCTTGCCAACTTGAGAAGTTAAATCAAAGTGGTTAGGTTAGAAAAAAATTAAAACAAAAGTGCTTAGTTTCAGGCATGTCCTTAATGACTGCCATAAAAACATTTTTAAATTTTTTAGGCATGGTGTAAAATGCATAATTTTTGTGCAACGCTGCATTGGGGCCACTAGAGATTGCTTGCAAAAGGGCATCTACACCATTCTTAGGATGACATTGCAATGCTTGTAATTTCAAGATAAATTTCATTTCAAGACCACTATGAGAGTGAGATTTTGTATCCCCACTTCTCATAGGATTAAATTTCCAACACTTTATGCAATAAAAAAAAGATTAAATATGAAGGCATGCATTCCCATTGTGGTATTTGATTTTTTTGAAAACTTGATGAATAAAGTACCTACTGCAATCGTCCCCATCTAATGTTCCAAGGTGAGCATGAAAACATAAAAATTTATGCTCTCATTAGTGGATTTTTCCTTGTGCATATGAAGAGGATACCAAGGCCAAACAAACAGATGGAACTATGGGAATTAAAATGCAAATTGGATTCTTCCTTGTCAAAACAAAGCATTTTTACTAGTTTGAAAACATCTACATGCATCAAAGAGCTGGTTGAGGTATATAAACACTAAGCGTATCCAAAATATTCCAGATTAGCACCGCCAAAATTTGACTGCACCAAATGGGCACCTCATCGAGCTGCTGAACTTTAGATCTAATATTTTACCCCTAGCAGGATCTCACATATGCAGCCTTATTTGGGAGGCCTGGTTTTTGTCTCATTTCACATCATGCAACTTCACAAGGGTTGGGGGCTGGGAGACCAACATCTAATCTCATCTCCCTATCTAGATTTTCAACTCTAGAAATCTCGCTCTAACCCTGGTCCCTCCTATTCCTCAAATTTGTTTCACCCCCATTCACATTTTACTTGACGGATTCATTTCTTACATCTTCCATTGCCTTCTAGGAAAACAAAAAGAATTACATATAAGATAAGATAAGGTCATTTTATTATTGTTCAACAAATGACCACAAAAGTAGGTCAATTAGACTATGATAGTTCATAGTACATAAAGTACCAGTACAAAGTGAGAGTGCCAGAGCATCTCCTAAAATAATTCTACAAGCAAAAAGGTATTAACATCTAAGAACAAGTAATAAACTAGGTGCTAAATGTCTAGATATGAGAGTATAAGATAAAGTGTCGTTACTATAAAAATGCTAGAAATTAAAAATATTAGTATTGAACAAAAGAGAGGGAATATGCCAAGGCTTGCTGGAGCTGGTGGCCAAGGACGAGTGAGGGGATTGAGATGTGGGCTTGCCATTGGAATTGTCAAGCAATGTGAAAGATTCAATAGACTGGTGGATGATATCCTCTGGGGAGTGATTGAGGTTCTGGCTGTACCATCCTTGGGAGGGAACAAGAGTGAGGCATCCCATGTCTACTAATGTCTAAGACCAAGGGAAAGAATATCCACACAATTTTTTTTCTTGCAGTTGTTAAAACCCTGTGCAGGTATTTTTCTGGAATGTACATTACTTAGATCTTCTTGTGAATTTACCTTGGCCTATTACAAAGATGCAACAAAAGAACACCCACCTGTATTCTCCTTTTCATCTGACCTCTCCCCTACCTTGGGTGCAACACCTCCATTGTTACCTAAAAAGTTTCCAAGTCCTTTTGCAAACCTTTTTTGAAATGACTCAGAGGAAAGAGACGAGGACTTCATCCTATCTCCTTTGAATCACCTCCCCTACCAACCTTTGAACTGAATCTGCACTTAATATTTTTGTAGATTTAATTGTCTTTGGGGTAATTGATTTTGTCTTTTTAACGTGTTTTGGAGTTCTTCTAGATTTTCAATGATGCTAGATTTGAAAATCAGGATTATTGCAGACAACTGGAAAATGATGTATATATTTGATGTTTGATTTCTATGTACTACATATATTGGTGTTCTTAATGTTGCAAGAACATGGTTATTATTCAATACGTTGGTTAACTCATCTTCATGATATATTTTATTGAGAAGCTCAATAGTTACCCTAAATATTCAAGCATTTTGGTGTTTGTTGTCTTGTAGTAAGCTCGATATTGTGATGGACAAACAACCTTCTGCATGTAAATCCATGGACTATTTTTGTCGGATGGGATGACTAAATGGAACGATACATTATATTATTTTAGATACAGGTTCATGCATACTGTAGAAATTATCTTTTTTCTTTATGGGCAAGGGAAGGCCTTGGTGGTTTTTGGAGTTATTTTCTCTTCTAAAGCATTCAGTTGGAGTCTGGAAATTGAAAATTAAACAGACTAGAGATTGATTCTTGATGAAACTTGGGCATTGTACCTGTATTTATGTTCTCATTTTATTTGTCAAAATGGTGAATATACCATCCCCACTTATACTGATATTCTTGTACAAAGTTGTAGTTTATACTATATTTATTATTAAGTCATTACTAAATATGTTGGATTTTGTAAATCCAATCAATGCAATACAGAATGTAAGATTACTTATTTTCTTGAAAGTTTGAAACATAATGACCATTGGGTGCGGTGTTATTAAACAACAGAAGATGTTATGCCCATCCATGTCTGTACTCTATTCTAAAAAAATTCTGCATCTTCATCCACTGTATAAATTTCAAGAATGTATATTGTGGTAAATTAATATCATCTTCTTTTCTATACAATTCACGCATTTGGATTTATGGTTGGTTGTGATCACTGGAAGCACTCTACCCAAATGTTTGAAAGGAAGATGTGATGCTGACCTGTGTACTGGAAACACTTTGACAAATTGTATTATTCTTGCCATCTCAAATTGCTGCTGAATATATTTTGGTAACATCTCTGTTTTGTAATCGATACAAGGTTAATTTGAATGTAGGATTCTTTGTCTCTACTAGAATGGAAGTGCAATACAAAATGTAAGAGTACTTATTTGCTTGAAATATGACGACCATTTTAGGTGCGGTGTTATTAAACAACATAAGATGTTATTCCCATCCATGTCTGTACTCTATTCTAAACAAATTATGCATCTTCATCCTCTATATAAGTTTCAAGAATGTATATTGTGGTACGATTAATATCATCTTATATTCTATACAATTGACTCATTTGGATTTCTGGTTGGTTGTAATCACTGGAAGCACTCCTACCCAAATGTTTGACTCGAAGATGAGACGTTGACTTGTGTACTAGCAACACTTTGACAAAGTGTATTATTCTTCCCATCTCAAATTGCCGCTGAATATATTTTGGTAACATCTATGTTTTGTAAAGGTTAATGTAGGGTTCTTTGTCTCTACTCGAATAAAAGTGAATTCTTATGGGAACATGGGGCATGTTTTCATCATAAAGATTTTTACCAGTGTGTGTTGATCGACTAGCACGATTATCTCAGGGAAAGTGCATACTTTTAGATTGCGTGTGTTGGTTGATGGTGATGACTATTGTTTATCCATATCATGAGTTTTTTAGTTGTCCAAAGTAGGATGTAAGCTGTAATATCCATTGTATTTGTACCAATGTTTTACCTTACAAATTCTGCATCTTTTTCACTGAATCATAGCCCGGGGAAAACATTTCTTAGAGAATAGTTAACCACAATGGTTATTGTCTTGGAGAAGTGAAAGTCCTTCATTTTGGTCCCATGTACACAATGTACATCATGTTAATTAGAACTCGCTTTTTGAAATGATCTTGGCAAATAGAAGCTGTGCTTTATGGTTCAAGAAAGGGATTTCGCAGAAAGACCTCCATTGATTTTTTGGCTGCAAGAATTATTTACTATCATGGATTTTCTTCTTTGGGTTGTGTTGCAGCTGCAAGAATTTTCCCAAAATTCAAAAAATTTTGGGACTCTCCTTTAATTCGTTTTGCCCAGTTTTTTGGTTTTGCTTGATGTTTGCGCAAAGATTACATTGATTGTAGCGATTTTTTATGGTTTGAATTGATTTTGCCTTGCTGTCAGAAGCATGTGAGATTTTTGAGTCGGGAGTCCAGTTATCTTCATGCCCGCCGTTGCAGAAAAGAACAGGACATCAAGTCCGAGTCAAGTGTATTTGGTCTCCGATGCATTTTTCTTTATCGGCGTTTGTTTTGAGACCCCGTCAGAACCTTTGTCTATATGTCTTCCGCCATTGCGGAGAAGGTACTGCGAAGTTTTTTGAGAGTGGTTTTATCCTTTTCTGATCCCTGCTGTTTTGATTAATAGGTCATTGGTTTTTTCAACTTTCACCGTTGCGGCTCTAGAAAGCACTATGATTCCGATAGTTTGATTTATCTTTTCCGCTTGGTCGATGTTTTTCGCTTGATTCATGTTCATTTTTTCTCTGTTTTTTGCTGGTCTGCGGAACTCGTTTCCTTTATGGTTTCCACCGTTGCGGCTCTTCAACCAACTATTGGTCCGAGGCTTTAGCTTAGCGAGCTCCAATGTGAAGTTTATTTGTTTCTCCCACCAGCGCCATTGTGGGTGTCCTGATTGTTTCATCATCCGCCGTTGTGGAGGCGATACTGATAGGATCGCCGATTCGATAGCCATTTCGCCTCTCGATGGTTTTATTTTTCCCGTCGATTATAGTTGACCGAGGCTTATATATTGGGGCTGGGGTGTTTTTATTATTTTATTGTTATTTTGGCGATTTCCCCGTGCTGTCGTTATTGCTTGAGCAGACCAACGCATTCGCTGTCGGTACCTTCACTCCTAGTTGTCTCCGCCATGGAAGTTTACGGGTTTTTCTCCACCAAATGTGCAACACAGTGACAGGTAGGCCCTTATCCCCATTTTACCTTTCCGTTCAATTGGTCAAACTATTTTTGTTGTCTCTACGGTTAGTGGTTACCTAGGTTTTCCATCTCAGCATGTATATATATAGCGAGGTAAATGGTATGGCGGCCCGGTGGGGGGTGTTTGTGGTTTTGCGTGATGATTTATTTCATGGCCGTTATGGTTTTGCAGCTCGCACTCGATTGCTGGGGAAACCGGTGCAGACGGCCGTTATGTTGTCCACACTAGTTTCCCCCAGTCTGCGTGTGGCCGTCCGGGGGGATCGTTTCATGTTTTCTTTCGAAATGTCGAGGTTCTGGTTCCACTGTATCATCGCCCTCGTTTTGTGAACCAAGGTCACAACGTTGAAATTATTAAACTCGAGTACGAACCACGGACCAATTTTAGGGTCAAAATGCATTATCTAGGCGAACCATGATGCAAGTGTTTTTGCAGCGAGTAGCTTCATCTTATTGTTTATGAGTTAAGTGCTCTATCACTTGTAGTGTCCTTCACTTGGGATTAGGCACCTTTTTTTTCCACATAACGTTTATGTCATAGCGCCGAGAGGGGATGTTTGAGACTGTTTTCTGCTTCATCATTATGAGGGGGATATTCGTCATTTTAGAAAGGCCATGATATTCTAAGTTAATTCTGTGAATGTTGGTCGTGAGCTGGTTTTAGCCTTTTGGGCAGATTAATTTTGTGCGGGAACATTTGTTTTTGAGCATTGTTTGTGTATTTTTTATAGCTGCACTCATGTTTAGCATAGACGACGTAAAATGATTATACAGTTTGTCTCCATTTTAAATGTTATCTGGGAATGACCCAACAAAACCTAAAAGCAATTTCTGTATATGTCAGGGAAATTCTTCAGAATCTAAGATGTCTAGACGGCAGAAGAAGAAGGCTCCCATAGTAGAGGAGGAACCTCAAGTCGAAATTGTTACCAGAGTTGAGTACACCTACGAGGACACCAAATGCATAGTTGGTATAGAACTTGAATAAAAATGGGGGGAAGTTTACAGATTAATAACACGCTGAGATGTACCTGACATAGGTTTTGAAGAAGAAACCTTCTATTCCAATCTAGAGAGATCTGCATTGATGAAAATTGCTACCAGACCTCAGCTTTTTCCATGCTCAGAGGTGATTGGGTGGATTCTGCCCAGGGCAGATGTAACCACCATGATTTTGGCAAATGTTGATAAACAGGGTTATGCTGCTTATAGTCCTGGGTATGTGTCACTAGCCTACCACTTACCAGAAGCACAAGTGTACTTGACCAAGGACTGGCTAAAGGAAATTAAGATGGACCTACTTGAGACACTGAAGAGAATGCTGGTGCCTGGTAAGAACTTTAGAACTTGGCCGACCGGGGAATATGACACTGCCACTCTGAGAACCCCTTACAGGTTCATTGACCTGATGCTGAACATGATTTTTGGGAGGGCCCACGGTAAAAGATTCAAATTGGAGTGGGTTCCTATCATCTTCTATGTTGCAACACAGGGGACAGTGTTCAACTGGGCAAACATTGTGTCCAACATCTTCTCAGCCTGCATTGCATCAGCATTAGGAGGGGTGTCCCAGAAGAGATCAGAGTTCTATATGAGCTCTATACTAATCGATTGCATACTATGCAACCAACCCTTCCCCAATCTGAGGTGTATCTGGGACTAGGAGAGAACACCAGTCTACTCAGCATACAAGCCACTGTGGGCACACAAATACCACAGTCACTATAGAGAAGTGTGTGAGCACTTCGTCATGACATTATATACATTGATATTCTTAAAGGAGTGCAACTGTATGTCAGATGAAGCATTGTAGGTGATTGAGGAATATGCAGACTACTATCTAACAGAGGATGGATTGTATTTCAGAATGTATGGATGCTCTAGAGCACCCTAACTACTGCCAAAATATGCCACTGACTATGTGGTCCAGAAAGAGGCAGTTAGACAAGTCTTTTTAGATGGCATAGGGAGTTTTCTGTTTGAACATAAGAAAGCAGCTTACCCTCCTTTAACATTCAGGTTGGGAAGCTATACATTCAAAAGGGTGAAGAAAGCCGAGGAATTTGTGGAGGAATTGGGGAAATTCCATTTTGGGGAAATGAATTTCCACAGGAACGATTCCCGAAATAAAGTGGTAGAGCACTGTAGGGAGGCAAATGTGCATTTTGAATACACAAGCCACTGGGATAGAGAGGAATCCATTTTCCACAGTGCACAAAATATAACGGCCTTAAGAAGAAGGTTTAAAAGGAAAATCACCACCAAAGGAGGGAAAGGACAGGATGATCAAGAAAAGGCAGAGGAGGAAGAAACTAGAAAAGGAAATGAAGATGCTAGGAGGATAGAACAAGAAGTCGAAAACTGGCTTAAAGGCGAGGAGGAAGAGAAGAGAAGAGCTGAACAAGAAGCAGCTAGAAAGGTAGAAGAAGCTGCCCGGAGTGAAGAGGAGGAAAATAAAAGAAAGATGGATGAGGAACTGAAGAAGCATGAAGTAGAAAGGCTAAAGCTGACAGAGGCAGTGACAGAGCAATCAGCTTTTGATCCTATAGATAGTTAGGCTCAGGACTTGGGGAACCCTGACATTCAAGATACTAAGGTAGCTGCTGTCAATACAATAGGACAGGCTATGGTCCCTACCCTTAGGCTAATCCCTTTTGAAAAAAAGAAAGGGGAGGAGGTACTGGATTTCAACACCATCTTTTATGATAGGGAAAGGAAAAGAATAGTAAAAAGGACCGAGAGAAAGGTTGAGACTGGGGGGGGAGTTGGGTAAAATGATAAATGATACAACTGTAGTATATGGGACAGACAAGGACCCCAGATTCACTATCAGAGCTGGGGCTGCATTGATCCATGCTTCTGAGGATAATGTAGATCGGATGATGACTGATCTTGAGCAGTCAAATAAGTCTACTACCCAGCTAAAAGATACCCTGAGAAGAGAGAGAGAGGAAAATAATAGGTTGAAAAGAAAGTTTGAAGACATACAATAGGAAATAAAGTCTTCAAAAGATGAGGTCCAGTCCCTCCAAGTAGAGAAGAGATCTATGGAGGCTGCCCAAGGAATCCCAAGAGTCATTCGTGGGAAGCCCAACATTTTTGTTCTTTTGTATAAATATAGAATATTTAGATGAGTGAGGGACTTTTTCCCAGTTAGATTGGTGAAGACATATTGTAAGAAGAACTATTTCCTTTTGCAATAGATAATTACAGTTTGCCTGTTGGAGAAAGCTTGGTGGAATGTTCAAATGTTATGCTATGGATTTGTTGAAGAGGAACTATTTCATTTTCAGCTTTGTGTCCATTAACTGTGAGATTGTTCTAACTCTTTGAACCTATGTTCTTGTGTGAATGATCTCTGGTTTATTTTATGAAAATTTCCACTATGAGTAATGAATGTTGTTCATAAACAATTGGCTATCTGGTTGTTCAAATATCTTTAAATGTTCATGTGTTTTGAAAGAAGTATTAGCTATCTGTGATTTTTCATAATGCATGCACAAAATACATTACTCATTAATAAGTGATAATATTGCTCCCTAGGGATAGGTTAGGTAGTTAGATTTAATTCCTTGTTGTATGTGATTTAGATGCAAGAGAGTCTAAGACGAGAGGTAAGAACCTGCGCATCACATTGTGACCAATCCTTGCATTCTCGCTCCATTTGCATTTTTAGATAGGCACTTGCATGTCATACTTAAAACTAAAAACACAAAAATATACACGGTGGACCGGGCCGCAACTAGTAAATCCTTTTATTTTTGTTACTTGACTTACGATAGCCGGACCACAAACCGGACGGATTCCCTACACCAAACAGTCACGGGCTAGTTGGGAATGTTGACTAGGGAGAATCCCTTGCTGTTGTGGCTTGTGAAATTCTAGGCCTCAACAGTTTCTGGTGCTAGAAGGAGGGCCACCAGTGCATGGCTAGCCGGAGAAATCCATTTCCTCGAAATAACTCCACCAGTGATAGTTTTGAAATCAGTTTTCCTGATTCAAATACTTAAGGGAATAGACAACATTTGTTTGTTGTGAATAACCAAGTAGTAAATGATTTGAGAAGATACACGTGGGCTTATGTAAAGAGTATTGGAGGATTACCCATTATCCCTAATTTACCCCGAAGAGAATACAAGAATAAAGACCGTCCCATCTTGGAAGATTCAGTGTTGGTTGGAGACTTGGAAGAGGTAGTAGAAGGAGCATTACAGGAGTTTGTTCAACCTTTGAATCAAATAGTCCCAAACACACCTTACTGTTCACCTGTGTGGACTCCTGTTCCTTCACCTCCTCACTCTCCACCCAGACTCATGGCAGGTGTGAATGCAAATCAGCCACCTAACGCACCAAATCCACCACCGGCTTGGAAAGCCAGATCACCCTTGAACTTAACACCTCCGTTGCATGACTTACCTCAAGCTTTTGAGAAGTTGCTGCCTAAGTTTGATCCTAATGAGAAGGTTGTAGTAGATGACCATTTTCAAAGTTTCTATTTAGCAATAGAAGGATTAAGGGTTGGGGAACATGAGGATGTTGTTTGTAGACTTTTTCCACACACCCTAAAAGAAGCAGCAGCATCGTGGTATTTTGGTTTGCCTGCAAACTCTATTCCAGATTGGGATACCTTTGAAAGGATTTTCAGAAACAAGTATGCAGCCCAAAATATGCATGCAGCACCAATGAAAGGTTTGGGTGCTTTAAAAAAAGAAAGGAATGAAAAGGTACACAGTTTCACTCAAAGATTTTCTGCTTACCTCAAGAATTTCTCTGCAACTGATAAGCCCTTTGATAAAGCTCTGATTAAGTATTATACCTTAGCTTTAGGTCCTTACTTGGCTATGTTCGCAAAAGATCAAGTTAATCCTACGTTAGCAGAAACTTATGAAGAAGTAGAAAGAGTAGAGGCTGAAAAGGAAAGTATAGAGGATTATCCCGAGCAATCTGGAGAAAAAACTTCTGGGAAAAGAGCCTTATTGCTTTCCAAACCTAAAGAGGAGCAATCACATGATTTTGAGGGGATGTTAAAGATGATGCAAAAGCTTTCCAATAGAATAATAGATTTGGAGAAGGAAAAAGAAGCTCATAAAGCTTATAAGACTTATTACAAAAAAAGGGAAGATAACAACCAATGCAAGACCCCTCCACACGGTTCAACATCAATGAATCTGACAGAGGTAGGGAAGGATAATTTCTGCACTTTTCACCAACAACCCCATTCTAAAAAGAATTGTCCTCAATGGTTAAATTCAATGACATTGGTAATGAATCAGCTCTTGGACTCTAAATTGACTGAGGACAATGATGAAGAGGAAAAGGGTAATAAGACCATAGAAAAACAAGAAAATGATACCATGTTTTTTATGGGATTGTGTCTCGCAGTTTGATACACAAAAAAGTACTCTTAAACCTGAGAATATACCAACAACAAAAAAATACATGAATTTGGTAAATAAAGACAATGCAATAATCTCAAAAATTAAGAAGTTGCAAGAGAATGTCGGGAAACAACCAAAGAACAATGTTGAAGACAAAGTACCCAAAATTACCATTATCAGCCAAGATACAGAGCAAATCAACAAGCCTGCTAAGCCTATGGAAGAACAAGTAGAGGTTAATAAAGAAAATACTGAAAAGCTTGAAGAGCCAGAGGAAGAGATACCCACCGAAAACCAACTTGTGAAGGAAGATGTCAAATCAAGTAGGGAAGAGAAAGCTAGAACCCCACCTTTCCTTTTGAATCTAGAAATGCTGAACCATAAGGAGCATAATTGTTTGGTAGATTCTGGATCATCAGTGAATGTTATGCCACTCGTAGTTTGCAAAAAAATTAATGGGTAGCCAAAACCTATTGCTTGGGAAGTCACTCAACTAGACAGAACTAGTGTCAAAGTAGTGGGGGAAATGGAGCATGTTCTCATTCGTTTATCTACAAACAACAATATATGTCAATTTATTGATATTGTGGTGGCTGACATACCGGATGGATATGGACTTATTCTGAATCGAGACTGGTTCGCAAGGTTAAAAGGGTATTTTGCTTCAGACTGGTCACATTTATGGTTGCCTCATAAAGGGATCCCAAATCGGATCAAAATTTTAAGAGAACCTTACATAAAGCACACTATCACTAAGTTGGAAGAAGGAAATGAGTCTACTAATTCTATTTTGGGGAATTACCTAATGGAGCTTGAACTAAGATATCATGCATCAGAAGAAGCTAGCAATATGACTGACACTCAGCCTGATCTCCTTCAATTTTCACAGGATGATGGGAGTGATTGTAAATCGGTAGACATAGTTTTGGTTTCAAAAATAGCAGAATTAGATCACGGTTAGGTATTTCATGTTTGTAATCCAGCCTAGCCCCTTGACTCATAAGTTGATAGATTTTTAGGGGTGGGCACAATTTTATTTTTCTTTTGATTTGATGACCTTGTACATAAATAATTTGATGCAGTTTTAGTTTGATTTATCGCTTTTGTTTCTGGTTATTTTGGTTTGTTTTTGAATAAAAGAGGAAAACTTTTGGTTGCATGGAAAGCATCAGGGTTCTTGATTAACTGAAATATTTGGGATAAGACTATGTGTTTTATTTTTGAAATGATAGAATTTCCTCTAGTAAGTAGTTTTCCTAAATGGCTATGCACTCATTGAAGTCCTGCTTAACCCCTGAAAATAACTCAGAATTCAGAGGTCTGGAATACTATTTCAAGGCTCCATCCATTTCACATCTAAGATGTCCTAGGAAGTGATAGCAAAAGACCCATGGAAAGGAAGCAAGGTAAATAGTCTATTATATATAAATGATCCCATGCCATGATTTCAAAAGCCTAAAGGTTGTTAAGAGTCAAAACTCCTAAAAGAAGAAATACATATTAAAGCAAAGTATCAGAAACATGAATATCAATCTGCCAAAAGTTCTTCTCTGTTAGTGAGCTGAAAAGTAAATACATCTCTCACACAAAAGGACACTATGGATAGAAGAGCCTGAATAAAATTCAGACAGAAAGGCAGATGGAGGACTCAAAAGAACAAAAGTTCGAAAGGGCACAAAAGTGCAATTGGCATGGGAATGAGGAACAAATGAATAGTTCTGTTTACCATATGTTACGATCCTGTGGTGTTTGAGCTAGAAACTACCCAAAGACAGAGGTAAAATAAAACTCACCTACTAAGCCTCAAAAGAGTTATCCAGACTTTCAAATATTTTGGGTGTTCCCATTTCCAAAGAATGGACTGTCCTCAATGATTCAAATGCATGTGTTTGCCATCTTAGGAATACAAGCATCTAGAAGAATTCAAATTATGAGCTAAATAATTAAACAGTATTTTAATGGGAAGAAGTTGATTCAGAAATATGGGGTTCACTAGGTAGTCGCCAATTATTGCAGCTGCAACAATTTTCCCAAAATTCAAAAAAATTTGGGACCCTCCTTTAATTCGTTTTGCCTAGTTTTTTGGTTTTGCTTTATGTTTGCGCAAATATTACTTTGATGCTAGTGATTTTTTACGGTTTGAATTGATTTTTCCTTGCCGTCAGAAGCATGTGAGATTTTTGAGTCAGGAGTCCAGTTATCTTCACGCCTGCTGTTGCGGAAAAGAATAGGACATCAAGTCCGAGTCAAGTGTATTTGGTCTCTGATGCATTTTTCTTTATCAGTGTTTGTTTTGAGACCCCATCGAAACCTTTGTCTATATGTCTTCCATCGTTGCGGAGAAGGTACCGCGAAGTTTTTCGAGAGTTGTTTTATCCTTTTTTGATCCCTGTCATTTTGATTCACAGGTCGTTGGTTTTTTCAACTTTCACCATTGCGGCTCTAGAAAGCACTATGATTTTGATAGTTTGATTTATCTTGTCCGCTTGGTCGATGTTTTTCACTTGAGTCATGTTTATTTTTTCTCCATTTTTTGTTGGTCTGCAGAACTCGTTTCCTTTATGGTTTCCACCATTGCGGCTCTTCAACCAAATATTGGTCCGAGGCTTTAGCTTATCGAGCTCCGATGTGAAGTTTATTTGTTTCTCCTGCCAACACCATTGCGGGCGTCCTGACTGTTTCATCATCTGCCGTTGCAGAGGTGATACTGACAAGATCACTGATCCCATAGCCGTTTCGCCTCCCGATGGTTTTATTTTTCCCGCCGATTATAGTTGACCGAGGAGTATATATTGGGGTCGGGGTGTTTTTATTATTTTATTGTTATTTTGGCGATTTCAACATGCTGTCGTTATTGCTCGAGCAGACCAACGCATTCTCTATCGGTACCTTCACTCCTAGTTGGCTCCGTCGTGGAAGTTTACGGGTTTTTCTCCACCAGTCGCGCAGCACAGTTCCAGGTAGGCCCTTATGCCCATTTTACCTTTCCGTTCGATTGGTCAAACTGTTTTTGTTGTCTCTGTGGTTAGTGGTTACCTGGGTTTCCATCTCAGCATGTATATATATAGCGAGGTAAATGGTATGGCGGCCCGGTGGGGGGTGTTTGTGGTTTTGCATGATGATTTATTTCGTAGGTGTTATGGTTTTGCAGCCCACACTCGATTGCTGGGGAAATCGATGCAGATGGCTGTTACGCTGTTCGCACCAGTTTTCCCTAGTCTGCATGTGGCCGTCCGGGGGGAGCGTTTCATGTTTTGTTCTGAGATGTCGAGGTTCTGGTTCCATTGTATCGTTGCCCTCGTTTTGTGAACCAGGGTCGTAACATTGAAATTATTAAACTTGAGTACGAACCCCAGACCAATTTTAGGGTCAGAATGCATTATCTAGGCGGACTGTGATGCGAGTGTTTTTGCAGCGAGTAGCTTCATCTTATTGTTTATGAGTTAAGTGCGCTATCACTTGCAGTGTCCTTCACTTGGGATTAGGCACCTTTTTTTTCCACGTAACGTTTAGGTCATAGAGCTGAGAGGGGATGTTTGAGACTGTTTTCTGCTTCAACATTAGGAGGGGGGTATTCGTCGTTTTAGAAAGGCCGTGATATTCTAAGTTAATTCTACAAATGTTGGTCATGAGCTGGTTTTAGCCTTTTGGGCAGATTAATTTTATGCGGGAACATTTGGTTTTGAGCATTGTTTTATTATTTTTGATAGCTGCACTCATGTTTAGCATAGACGAGGTAAAATGCTTATATAGTTTGTCTCCTTTTTGAATGTTATCTGGGAATGACCCAACATAACCTAAAAGCAATTTCTGTATATGACAGGGAAATTCTTTAGAATCCAAGATGTCTAAACGATAGAAGAATAAGGCTCCCATAGTAGAGGAGGAACCTGAAGTCAAAATTGTTACTAGAGTTGAGTACACCTACGAGGACACCAAATGCATAGTTGGTATAGAACTCGAATATAAATGGGGGGAAGTTTACAGATTAATAACACACTGAGAAGTACCTAATATAGGTTATGAAGAAGAAACCATCTATGCCAATATAGAGAGATCTGCATTGATGAAAATTGCTACCAGACCTGAGCTTTTTCCATGCTCAGAGGTGATTGGGTGGATTCTGCCCAGGGCAGATGTAACCACCATGATTTTGGAAAATATTGATAAACAGGGTTATGCTGCTTATAGCTCTGGGTATGTGTCACTAGCCTACCACTTACCAGAAGCACAAGTGTACTTGACTAAGGACTAGCTGAAGGCAATTAAGATGGACCTAGTTGAGACACTGAAGAGAATGCTGGTGCCTGGTAAGAACTTTAGAACTAGGCCGACCGGGGAATATGACACTGCAACTCTAAGAACCCCTTACAGGTTCATTGCCCTGATGCTGAACAAGATTTTTGGGAGGGCCCACGGTAAAAGCTTCAAATTGGAGTGGGTGCCTATCATCTTCTATGTTGCAACACAGGGGACAGTGTTCATCTGGGCAAACATTGTGTCCAACAACCTCTCAGCTTGCATCGCATCAACATTAGGAGGGGTGTCCTAGAAGAGATCAGAGTTCTATATGAGCTCTATATTGATCGATTGCATACTATGAAACCAACCCTTCCCCAATCTTAGGTGTATCTAGGATCGGGAGAGAACACCAGTCTACTCAGCATACAAGCCACTATGGGCACAAAAATACCATAGTCACTATAGAGAAGTGTCTGAGCACTTCGTCATGCCATTATATACATTGATCTTCTTAAAGGAGTGCAACTATATGTCAGAGGAAGCATTGCAGGTGATTGAGGAATATGCAGACTACTATCTAACAGAGGATGGATTGTATTTCAGAATGTATGGATGCTCTAGAGCACCCTCACTACTGCCAAAATATGCCACTGACTATGTGGTCCAGAAAGAGGCAGTTAGACAAGTATTTTTAGATGGCATAGGGAGTTTTCTGTTTGAACATAAGAAAGCGGCTTACCCTCCTTTACCATTCAGGTTGGGAATCTATACATTCACAGGGGTGAAGAAAGTTGAGGAACTTGTGGAGGAATTGGGGAAATTCCATTTTAGGGAAATGAATTTCCATAGGAACAATTCTTGAAATAAAGTGGCAGAGCACTACAGGGAGGCAAATGTGCATTTTGAATACACAAGACACTAGGATAGAGAGGAATCCATTTTCCGCAGTGCACAAAATATAACGGCCTTAAGAAGAAGGTTTAAAAATAAAATCACCACCAAAGGCGGGAAAGAACAGGATGAGTAAGAAAAGGCAGAGGAGGAAGAAACTATTGGCCAAGATGTTGCCATTCTGTCAAACTTTGCAGCACAGATTTTCCCACATGAAACGAATGGACTTTATTAACAACAGCAATGGCGAGCTTCAGACAAACAATGAGGTCCACGAGATCATTAGGTCTATCGGCGTCAGAGACTCTATGAGTCGGGTGGTTAGCACATTACGCAGCCGCAATGGTGGGAGATAGAAAGACTACGGGCTCCGCGGCAAACAAACATATCGGTGAGCGGAAGAATAAAAGACTACAGAAGAATAGTCCTATTCACAGCTGCAACAGCGGAAGATGGAAAGACTACGGGCTCCGCAGCAAACAAACATATTGGCGAGTGGAAGAATAAAAGACTACGGAAGAGTAGTCCTATTCACAACCACAATGGTGGAAGATGGAAAGACTACGGGCTCCGTGGCAAACAAAACATATCGGTGAACAGAAGAACGAAAGACTACGGAAGAATAGTCCTATTCACAGCTGCAACGGCGGAAGACCATCAGACTGTGAGTTCCGCGATCAACATAAAACATTGACAAAAGGAAAATTTATATGGCAGATGGTTAGCTCATTGAGGAGCCGCAATGGTGGAGAATGAAAGAACAAAATGTTCTGACGCGAAACCAAACAATCAGCTGACTAAGGCAAATGCATCGGAGAAGAATATCAAGACTGAAGCCGATTATCTTTCTGCAACGACGGGAGAATAAGCAAATAAACCTTCGATTTAAACATTTAAAACCCCAGCATGGCATGGCATTGGCGATAAGTGGTGTGGCATGGCCTTGCAGAGCAGCGACTAGAATGAAGTGATTTGGAGTAAGTGAGAGTGGAACTCAATTGTGAAAGGTAAAACCCCAGAGCAGAGAATGACTATTCGTGGAATGCAGAGAGTCAGGCAAGTTGGGTATTTGAAGGACTTAAGAGTTTTTCAGTTAAAGACTTTGAGAATCTATGGTATTCGTGGAATGTGAATCGTTTTGTACAGATCAGCATTCGAGACCTATTAACTGTTTCTCATTTGCAATTAGATGGTACATGAAGAGTCCGTAACCGTTTCTGTAATGAATGGAGAGAATGGGAATCGACTGGAATATATATATATATATATATATATATATATATATATATATATTGTAGCAAGAAGACTAAATGAGTGAGCTATTCAGTAAGGTAATTTTGAATATAATAGATTGAGCACATTGTAGAAAAGGATTGAAGAGCTGGATACGATGATGAATAGAGATTAATAATTGCAAAGTATGAAGAGTCCAGATGAGAAAGAATATATGAATGATACAGTGACAGTCTCGGTGAGTTCTGTATGTGCTTAGTCTTGATGATAAATAGAGAAAAATGTACAGAGATAGAATTATAACATCTGTTATGAATATCGGCAATACTGTCTAATTCAGAATCATAATGTAAATGCTGATTTATAAAGCCTAGTTATAGACAGTGAGGGGTTGTAAGGGTTTGATTCATTCTGTAATTCAAAGAAAAATCAGGGTGGTAGGGTTGAGTAAGGGAGAACAAAGTTCTCTGGGGTGTTGTAGCATCCCTCTGGTTGTTGCCGGAAAATAGAAACAAGTTGGTGCTTGTATAATTGGAAGTTGGAGCTTCTAGAGGTAGCAGCCTTGTCTGGGTTGAAGCTCAGGAAAAATAAAAGAATGGAAAGAGGAGTTGGAGCTTACCTTTCATTCTTAAGAAGAAGAGTTTTTATTGTTTCCTCATGAAAACATTGTGTCTTGTGTTCGTTGATGTGATTGAATGTTGAATTTTATTTAATTTGCTGCTATATGTTGAATGGTTTAAACATATGTCCATAATAAATCTGAAACATCCTTTAAAAAGATGCACTTTGGTATGTAACTGATTCACCCCCCCCTCTCAGTTACTTTAATCCGTCCAATAATTGGTATCAGAGCCAGGTTGCTTCAAATCAGTTTAACCACTAGAATCTAGATCCTAAACAATGGACAAGAAATCAGAATTTACCAAACATGGACTGCCTCTATTTGATGGACATAATTATGCCTTTTGGAGTATAAGAATGAAACTGTTTCTACAGTCTCAAGGAGTTGATGTATGGAAATCTTGCTTAAATACATATAATGTTCCAGCAACTATCCCAATAGATCCGATAAATAGAAGACTCTATGAGAGTAATTCAAAGGCTATGTATGGTATTCTAAGAGGCCTAGCAGCTTCAGAATTTGTTAAAGTAATGAATTGTTCCTCAGCAAAAGAAATTTGGGACAAACTGAAAACAGTCTATGAAGGGGATGTTAAAGTTAAAAATGCCAAATTACAAACATATAGATCTCAATTTGAAAGTCTGAAAATGGAAGAATCTGAAGATATAGCCACTTATTTCCTTCGAATAGATGAAGTTGCCAATACCATGAGAGGGCTAGGACAAAATATTGAAGATGAAGCTATTGTACAAAAGGTTCTTAGATCTCTTCCTGCTAGATTTAATCCTAAGGTTTCTACATTAGAAGAAAGAGCAGATTTAGATACCTTAGATATGGATACACTTAATGGAATACTGACTGCATATGAAATGAGAATTTTCGGTGAGACTTCTTCCAGGAAAGAAGCAGCATTCAAAGCAGCAAAGAAGGAGAAGAAGAAGAAAGAAGAAGAAGTGAACCATTCTGAAAAATCAGAAGAAGATGAAGAAGAAGCAAATTTTGTCAAGAGCTTAAGAAAGGGTATAGGTAGGTACAAAGGTAAGATTCCTTTGAAATGTTTTAGATGTGGTAGAATAGGTCACTTTGCTTCCAAATGCCCATATAGTAAGAACTCTGACAATGAGGAAGAAAGCAGTAAAAATCCAAAGCAATACAAAAATAAATACAAGAAGTCTTTCAATAGACGTACTTTCAAGAAGAAGAGTTTATTTACTAAAGAAGAAAGTGATATATCTGATTCTGATGAAAGTGATGATCAGTTAGATGAGAATCTCTTTATGGATTTGGAAAATCAGAAAGACCAGTCTGAAGAGGAAGAAGACGGTGAAGTGGATTTGGAAGCAGAATTGGTAAGTGCTCTATGTGATTTAAGAAGAGAAAGAAAAGAATGTAGACATCTTAAGAGAAATGTTAAAGAACTTGAGAATGAGTTGAAAAAATCAAATGATTCATTTGAAAGCACTGAAGCAATGGAAATTGAATTAAAATTAAAACTGGAAGAAGCTAGAATCACTGAAGAATCTCTAAACAAATTAATTATGGTAAAGGATAAAGAGATTGAAAACCTGAAATTAGAAGTTGTCTTATTAAGGAAGAAGGTACATGAAAGTAACATGAATCACAGTTCATCAATTCTAAATCAGATAATAGAAAGTCAGAGACCTATAAATGATAAATCTAGACTTGGTTATAAGGCAGCAGTGATCAATGATTGTTCTAGTTCAAGTGTGAAAGAAACATGTACAAAAAAGAAGAATGAGAAAGGAGCTGATGAGAATTTAGTGGTTGAGAAACAGGAAAACAAATCAAGACCAATTGTTTAGAAAAGGACACATGACGGGTATCAGAATAAGTTTAATGGCTATTGTTTGTTACAATTATGGACACAAGGCTGCATTTTGTACTAAATTTTCGAAAAAAATATATGAACATAATGGTTATGAGAAGTCTAGACATGAATATGGAAAAAGATTGGACGTGACAAGTCAAAACAGAAATAGTAATACTCATAACAGATTTGATATTTTAAACCATGAAACAGAATGTTATAAGTGTCAAAATTTTGGCCATATTTCAATAAATTGCCCTACCAAATTTCAGAAAGTTAGTAAACCCATCTATACTCATCAACAAACTCAAATCTGGAAAAGGAAGACTGAAAATCTGAAGGCTGAAAAATGTAACGTAGCCCTGCAAGCTGAACATAAAGTCAAATGGATAATAGACAGTGGATGCTCCAAACATATGACAGGAAGTAAACATTTGTTTATCAAACTAGACAAAGGAAAAGAGGGGTCTGTCACATTTGGGAATGATCAGACAGATAGAATAATTGGAAGAGGGACTGTATGTTTAAACAGTAAGAAAAACTTGGCTGAAAATGTCTTGTTGATAGAAGACATGGAACACAACTTGCAGAGTGTTAGTCAAACATGTGATAAGGGACGCTACATGATATTTGATTCAAATGGATTTCAAATCAGAGATGTGAAAACAGATAAACTAATAGGTACAGCCACAAGAAGTTCAAGCAATGTCTATATTCTAGATGAGAAAAAGAATGAATGCTGTCTTAGTAATGAGAATGAAAGCTGGTTGTGGCATAAGAGACTAGGTCACATCAATTTTGATAATCTGATCAATATGAGTAAGAATGAAGTTGTAAGAGATTTACCATCTTTAAATAATCTCTCAGGTTCAGTGTGCAAGCAATGCCAACATGGGAAACAAACAAGAGTCAGATTTAAAACAAAAGAATAATCCACAACTAAACCGCTTGAGATAGTGCATACTGATATTTGTGGGCCGACGAGAACAAAAGGGATGAAAGGAGAAAAGTATTTCTTATTATTTGTGGATGATTACACTAGAATGACTTGGATTTACTTATTGAAAAAGAAATCTGAAGATTTTGACTGTTTTCAAACGTTTAAAGAATTTGTTGAAAATGAATGTGACAAGAAAATAAAGTGCCTGAGATTTGATAATGGAGGAGAGTACGTGTCAAATGAATTTAACAAATTTTGTGATGTGAACGGGATAAAGAGACACTTCTATATGACTGAAACACCTCAGCAGAATGGGGTAGTAGAAAGGAAAAACATAACAATAGTAGAGATGGCTAGAACCATGCTCCAAGAAGCAAAGTTGAGTAATGTACTTTGGCCTCAAGCTATTCACACAGTAGTTCACATTCTGAATCAATGTCTGCTAAGAAATAACTAGTCTGTCACACCATATAAAATGTGGAAAGGAAGACCAGCTAGAGTTAAACATTTCAGGATTTTTGGCAGTAAGTGTTATATCAAATGAGTAGATCCACATTTGGGAAAATTAGACTCTAGAACCGATGATGGAGTATTAGTTGGCTACTCCTGTTCTAGAAAAGAATATAAATGTTATAATTTCAGACTAAGAAAGATCATTGAAGCAATAGATGTAACATTTGATGAATCTACATTCTTAAAAACAAAGACTAAGCAAAAGGAGTTTGAGACTCATGCTATATTTGACAAGCACAGGTCAGATGATGAAGAGGATGAAATAGAAGAGGTTAAGGCTGATGACTGTGACAGATCTGCATGTGATGATGAGCAATGCTTCAGTCCTTGAAAAAATACAATTTCAACAAAATCCTCAAGTAGTCGAATACAGAAAAATCATCCTGAAGAATTGATTATTGGGGATATAAACTCAAGTGTCGAGACAAGAAGTAAAAGACAACAACCCATCCTTGAAAAGCAGATTTCACTTCTCTCTCTGATTGAACTAAAAAACGTGAATGAAGCTATCAAAGATGAACATTGGGTAAATGCTATGAAGGAAGGGCTTAGTCAAATCGAAAAGAATCATACCTGGGAACTAGTTCCTAGACCTGCAAACAAAAATGTAATAGGAGCTAAGTGGGTTTTCAGGAATAAACTAGATGATACAGGAAAAGTAACCAGAAATAAAGAAAGACTAGTCTGCAAAGGTTATGCACAGGTAGAAGGGATTGATTACAGTGAAACATTTGCCCTTGTTTCTAGAATGGAAGTAATAAGGTTGATCTTAGCATATGCCAGCTCCAAACAAATTAAAGTCTACCAAATGGATGTGAAGTCAGCTTTTCTGAATGGTGATCTGGAAGAGGAAGTCTACATGGAGCAGCCAGAAGGATTTCATGTACAAGATGCATCATAGTTTGTTTATAGATTGAGGAAAGCGTTATATGGATTAAAGCAAGAACCTAGGGCATGGTACTCCAGACTAGATAACTACTTGATGTAGCAAGGATTCAAGAAAGGTCACACAGATAGTAACCTGTACATTAAAGAAGAGAATAACAGTCTTATTATTATAGAAGTTTATGTTGATGACATAATTTTTGGGAGTGACGATGATGGACTGAGCACAAAGTTTGCTGAAAGCATGCAGCAGGAATTCGAAATGTCTATGCTAGGAGAAATGAGGATTACAAATCAATCAATGTGACAGAGGTATCTCTATCTCTTAGACTAAATACATTAATGAAATGTTAAAGAAATTCAAAATGGAGGACTGTAAGCCAGTTGGTACACCTATGGTCACTGGATGTAAACTCAGTAAAGATGATGACTTTGGAGATGTAGACCAGACTATGTACAGATCCATGATTGGAAGTCTACTCTATGCTATAGCAACTAGACCAGACATTATGCATGCTGTTTGTCAGGTTGGAAGATTTCAGGCTTCACCTAAGAATGGTCACTTGTTGGCTGTAAAGAGGATTTTCAGATACTTAAAAGGAACAAAAAATCATGGTTTGTGGTATCCAACAAGTAACTCTCTTGACTTATATGCATTTACAGATGCTGACTGGGCTGGATGTATTGATGACAGGAACAGTACCAGTGGTGCTGCCTTCTTTCTTGGAGGTTGTTTGGTAAGCTGGTCCAGTAAGAAACAATCATTTGTTTCATTATCTACAGCTGAAGCAAAGTATATAGCAGTAGTAGGATGTTGTACTCAGATCCTTTGGATGAAGCAGATGTTGAAGGATATGCACATACAATATGATGATCCCATTCCCATTTTTTGTGATAATACAAGTGCAATAAGTATTTCAAAGAACCCAGTGATGCATTCAAAGGGTAAAGACATACCTATAAAGTATCATTTTCTAAGAGAGCAGGTACTGTCCAAGGTGATTAAGCTTGAATATGTTGGAACAAAAGATCAGCTTGCTGATATTTTCACTAAGCCCCTTCCCAAATCTCAGTTTGAAACGCTTCGAGCTCAGTTGGGGGTTTGTCCACTATGAATATATTCTCATTCACATTATAGGTTGCCAAGTTCCTTATGGCTCTGATTTCTTGTTGGTATATGGCTACAGCTTCTGCTTTCTTGTTTTCTGGACACATTCTGTACAGATTAAAATAGTGACAGGGGGAGTCATGCTCACAGGGGGAGTATTATTTCTAGTCTTTGCCATGGATGTCAAAAGGGGGAGAAATCTTTCAAATTTTTCCATCATGTCAAAGGGGGAGTTTGTTGGCCAATATGTTGCCATTCTGTCAAACTTTGCAGCACAGATTTTCCCACATGAAACGAATGGACTTTATTAACAGCAGCAACGGCGAGCTTCAGACAGACAATGAGGTCCGTGAGATCATTAGGTCTATCGGCATCGGAGACTCTATGAGTCAGGTGGTTAGCGCATTACGTAGTCGCAATGGCGGGAGACAGAAAGACTATGGGCTCCATTGCAAACAAACATATCGACGAGCGGAAGAATAAAAGACTACGGAAGAATAGTCCTATTCACAGCCGCAACGGCGGAAGATGGAAAGACTATGGGCTCCGTGGAAAACAAACATATAGGTGAGCGGAAGAATAAAAGACTACGGAAGAATAGTCCTATTCACAGCCACAACGACAGAAGACGGAAAGACTACGGGCTCCACGGAAAACAAAACATATCGGCAAACAAAAGAACGAAAGACTATGGAAGAATAGTCCTATTCACAGCCACAATGGCGGAAGACCATCAGACTGCGAGTTCCGCGATCAACATAAAACATTGACAAAAGGAAAATTTATATGGCAGATGGTTAGCTCGTTGAGGAGCCGCAATGGCGGAGAATGAAAGAACAAAATGTTCCGACGCGAAACCAAACAATCAGCCGACTAAGGCAAATGCATCGGAGAAGAATATCGAGACTGAAGCCGATTATCTTTCCGCAATGACGGGAGAATAAGCAAATAAACCTCCGATTTAAACATTTAAAACCCCAGCATGGCATGGCCTTGTAGAGCAGCGACTAGAATGAAGTGATTTGGAGTAAGTGAGAGTGGAACTCAATTGTGAAAGGTAAAACCCCAAAGCACAGAATGACTATTCATGGAATGCAGAGAGTCAGGCAAGCTGGGTATTTGAAGGACTTAAGAGTTTTTCAGTTAAAGACTTTGAGAATCTATGGTATTCGTGGAATGTGAATCGTTTTGTACAGATCAGCATTTGATACCTATTAACTGTTTCTCATTTGCAATTAGATGGTACATGAAGAGTCCGTAACCGTTTCTGTAATGAACAGAGAGAATAGGAATCAACTGGAATATATATATATATATATATATATATTGTAGCAAGTAGACTAAATGAGTGAGCTGTTCAGTAAGGTAATTTTGAATATAAGAGATTGAGCACATTGCAGAAAAGGATTGAAGAGCTGGATATGATGATGAATAGAGATTAATAGTTGCAGAGTATGAAGAGTCCAGATGAGAAAGAATATATGAATGATATAGTGACAGTCTCGGTGAGTTCTGTATGTGCTTAGTCTTGATGATAAACAGAGAAAAATGTACAGAGATAGAATTATAACATCTGTTATGAATATCGGCAATACTGTCTAATTCAGAATCATAATGTAAATGCTGATTTATAAAGCCTAATCATAGACAGTGAGGGGTTGTAAGGGTTTGATTCATTCTGTAATTCAAAGAAAAATCAGGGTGGTAGGGTTGAGCAAGGGAGAACAGAGTTCTCTGGGGTGTTGTAGCATCCCTCTGGTTGTTGCCAGAAAATAGAAACAAGTTGGTGCTTGTATAATTGGAAGTTGGAGCTTCCAGAGGTAGCAGCCTCGTTTGGGTTGAAGCTCAGGAAAAATAAAAGAATGGAAAGAGGAGTTGGAGCTTACCTTTCATTCTTAAGAAGAAGAGTTTTTATTGTTTCCTCATGAAAACATTGTGTCTTGTGTTCGTTGATGTGATTGAATGTTGACTGTTATTTAATTTTCTGCTATATGTTGAATGGTTTAAACATATGTCCATAATAAATCTGAACCACCCTTTAAAAAGACGCACTTTGGTATGTAACTGATTCACCCCCTCTCTCAGTTACTTTAATCCGTCCAACAGAAACTAGAAAAAGAAATGAATATGCTAGGAGGCTAGCACAGGAAGCCGAAAGATGGCTCAAAGGCGAGAAAGAAGAGAAGAGAAGAGCTGAACAAGAAAAAGCTAGAAAGGCAGAAGAAGTTGCCCGGAGTGAAGAGGAGGAAAAGAAAAGAAAGATGGATGAGGAACTGAAGAAGCAGGAAGTAGAAAGGCTAAAGCTGATAGGGGCAGTGACAGAGCAATCAGCTTCCGATCCTGTAGAGAGTCAGGCTTAGGACTTGGGGAACCCTAATATTCAAGATCCTGAGGCAACTATTGGCAGCACAACAGGACAGGCTATGGTCCCTACCCTTAGGCTAATCCCTTTTGAACAAAAGAAAGGGGAGGAGGTACCGGATTTCAACACTATATTTTATGATAGGGAAAGGAAAAGAATATTAAAAAGGACCGAGAGAAAGGTTGAGACTGGGGGGAAGTTGGGTAAAATGATAAATGATACAACTGTAGTATATGGGATAGACAAGGACCCCAGATTCACTATCAGAGCTGGGGCTGCATTGATCCATGCTTCTGAGGACAGTGTAGATCAAATGATGACTGATCTTGAGTAGTCAAAGAAGTCTACTGCCCAGCTGAAAGATACCCTGAGAAGAGAGAGAGAGAGGAAAATAATGGGTTGAAAATAAAGTTTGAAGACATATAATAGGAAATAAAGTCTTCAAAAGCTGAGCTCCAGTCCCTCCAAGTAGAGAAGAGATCTATGGAGGCCGCCCAAGGAAGCCCAAGAGTCATTCGTGGGCAGCCCAACAGTTTTGTTCTTTTGTATAAATATAGAATATTTAGATGAGTGAGGGACTTTTTCCCAGTTATATTGGTGAAGACATATTGTAAGAAGAACTATTTCCTTTTGCAATAGATAATTACAGTTTGCCTATTGGAGAAAGCTTGGTGGAATGTTCAAATGTTATGCTATGGATTTGTTGAAGAGGAACTATTTCGTTTTCAGCTTTGTGTCCATTAACTGTGAGATTGTTCTAACTCTTTGAACCTATGTTCTTGTGTGAATGATCTTTGGTTTATTTTATGAAAATTTCCACTATGAGTAATGAATGTTGTTCATAAACAATTGGCTATCTGGTTGTTCAAATATCTTTAAATGTTCATGTGTTTTGAAAGAATTATCAGCTATCTGTGATTTTTCATAATGCCTGCACAAATTACATTACTCATTAATAAGTGATAATCTTGCTCCCTAGGGATAGGTTGGGTAGTTAGATTTAATTCCTTGCTGTGTGTGATTTAGATGCAAGAGAGTCTAAGATGAGAGGTAAGAACCTGTGCATCACATTGTGGCCAATCCTTGCATTCTCGCTCCATTTGCATTTTTAGATAGGCACTTGCATGTCATACTTAAAACTAAAAACACAAAAATATACATGGTGGATCGGGCCGCAACTGGTAAATCCTTTTATTTTTGTTACTTGACCTACGGTAGCCGGACCACAAACCAGACGGATTCCCTACACCAAACAGTCACGGGCTAGTTGGGAACGTTGACTGGGGAGAATCCCTTACTGTTGTGGCCTACAAAATTCCAGGCCTCAACAGGTTGATGAAAACACCAGATCAAATCCTGGGCTTTTGGTTGTGCAATACATGCGTAGATTCAATGTTGTTTTGAATCTATTTACTGATGCTTTTTACAACTGCTTGATAGGTTAATATTTTTAATATTATGGCAAGTAATATTGTCCATTTTGAAAAATGTATCGTGGATGGTAAAATACATGAATGTTTTATGTGATATAATACTTTTTGACGGATTCAATTGCTTAGCACAAATGCACTTGTAGTTATTAGTCCCTGCCAAAGGCCAGGGTACTATTGTATTTGATACGATTTGAATTAGTATTAGTTTATGTTTGACTTTACATATTTTTTTGTCTTAACATTTTCACATAGTTCGTAAATATATCAATTATTTATTGAACTAAATATTATTGTCGAGCCGATGACGGATCCTTTGGAAGTTGTGTAGTTAGTTAATGCTTCCATAAATGCACAAGCTTCACTTGCATTAAATACATAGCCTTGAAACCATTGGCTCCATCACTGCCTACTGACTCATTGCCTCTTCCTGCACCTGCACAAATTCACCGCCAAAGTCAAGAAGTATATTTCTGCATACCTTGGATCACATGCTAAATGCTAAATAAAGGTGGTTTAATGCGTGGTTTAACACGTGTTTTAATGCACAGAAAAATATGGTTCGTATACAGTTACCATTGATGCAACATATCGATGTGCCATCTAAACTCCATGTTCTATAATTAGTTGATTCAACAATGCATATAAATTTTGATATTAACTCACCAATTTCATTTCTAAGTGTGAAATCATATTTTTTTTTCTAATGCCTCTTCCTTAAATGGTTTCTTGTCCCTAAAGTAATACTTATTAAAAAATCTAAAAATTGATTTCAAAACCCTTGAAGTATTACTTATAAATCTCACAATCGATATTAACTATTTGAAAGGACACGAGTCCAAATAAAATTTCAATTTAAAAATATCAATGTCAAATTCTTGTTTTGTTATTTAAGGTGTGATGAACTCTTCATGAAACTCCACAATTTTGTATTTGTCCAATTGTATGCTGCACTCCAATAGTCATGTAAATTATTATCAATATCAATAAAAATGGCAGAAAGATAACTTTTTTATTTTTATTTTGGGAAAGACATTCTTGAATCTTTAGATGAAGCAAAAGGTGAGCTTTCTTGACAAACTTGGTAAACATAAGCCATACAATTTACTTGAGAACAATGTCAAAATGTTGATTTTAAGAAGGTTGGTCATAAGCTGATCAAACTTGATTTACATATCAAGCTTGAACATGTTCAATAGGTCATGAAAATTTATGTGTGCATGCCAAACTGGATATTTCCTTTCCATTTAGATTATTTTTTACAACAATGAGGTGAACCTTGTTAAATTTTTCTACTTAAATGTTGACAAAGGATATTCTAAATAGAAAAAATGCAACATTGTAGATGGAGTATGCAACATGGTGTTAGAATGCTCCAACCAAGAGAGAACATACTTGCATTACTATGGTTTACTTGGGAATATTTTGTATGATCAACAAAATTATCAAGAGTTTTTTATAAGTGTTTTTCTTAATGAACTTCTTGATTTTTTTTCCCTATTGCAGTTAGAAAAATTATGACTACTCAGTTGAGAATGATCAATGGTGCTTCAAAGGATTCAATGATTCTTTGGTTAAAATTATTATTTCGAGTTAAATCACATCTATATAGACCATTCATTTTTCCAACTCTATTGAGCAAGTTAAATCAACAATTTATTCTTTCTGTTGAGTTCTAATTTACTTCCTGCAATGGATTTCTAATGGAATGATTAGTTTCAACTTTATATATTTAATTCAGGATTTCTGAGAATGGTTTTTATTTTTACTAAGTTTACTACATTTTGCATTTGAACATAATAGAACACTTCAAAAAATCACACTTGCTATCATAACGTGATTTTAGTTCCTCTTTTCAGCATTTTTTTACCCTTCAATAATAACCCTATTGGTGTATTATTGCACCTTTTTGGGGAAATTGCTAGTACATGTGATCCTAAAAATTTTCAAAAATTTATGACCAAACCAAAAAAAATAAAAAATACACTTAAAAAAATTGAAAACTCCTTTCATCCTTGTAATGCATCTTAGGTAGGCCCTACCTCTCTCTCATGAAAGAATGCATTTATGACTGCTGAAGAATAACACTCGGCACCTACGGTCTTGTTCTTCTTTTTGTTAACATACCATTTCTGATTGATCCAAGTGGGCATATAGAGAATGAAATACAAAACAACTTGAATGAACCCGTGTCTTATTTTGGTCATTTAATGCAGAATCATTCTTTTGAAAAACTCTTCTTTTTCATGCTGTTTATTTTAGGTGCTTATATGATTTCTTTTGGAATTGTTCTCCTTTAATAATCTCATCTATAAGGTCAAAAACCCCTTATCCTTGGACTTCATGGTTCTTGTTCTTGTTAACTCATCACCTCATATTGACCCAAGTGGGAACATAGAGAATGAAATACAAAACAACCCGAATGAGCCCCTGTCTAATTTTTGTAATTTAATGCAAAATCATTAACTCTTTTAAAATCTCATGTTTTTCATGTTGTTTCTGTTAGGTTCCTCTGATTCCTTTTGGAATTGTTCTCCTTTAATCATCTCATCTACAAGGCCAAAAACCCCTTAGTATTGGAATTCATGGTTTATATAAACCCTGAAACAACTTGCATATTTCTAAGCTTAGTCTTGGATTTCATGGTTTAGATAAACCCTCAAAACAACTTGCATATCTTCAAAGCTTTGTTTAATCAGGTTGTGAAAGAGTTTGATATTCAATTTCGAAATCATGCAAGTATAAACTGTTGTGAAAAAATTAACTATTTATAAAATAAAATAGTGTAAACATCTTAATCATGATATTCAATTTTGAAATCATGCAAGTATAAATTGTTGCGAAAAATTGAACTGTTTATAAAATAAAATAATGTGAACATCTTAATTATGGGTCTATTAGAGTATAAATTTCTACATAATTATTTATAATATTATATGTTTGATTTAAAAAAAAAATATTACATGAAAGGTTTGTAATTCAATATAACCCAAAATAATTAGCATCAATGCTAATTATTCATATTCCCCTTTATAGTGAATTAAAAAGTGTGCATATTTTTGGTGCCCATTAAATCTAAATATAAAAATATTGTACATATGTAAAACAAATTTTTTTATAAAGAAGGTTTGTAATTAGTTAAAGATGGGAATAATTACACTAATGATTGATGAATAGTTTAAATAATAAGAGAAAACCCACTATACAACCCTAATTAGAGGGAACATTGTCATTATACCAGCATAGATCCATCTCATCTCAAGTGTGATTCTTATCATGTGCCCAGAGTTATTAAATTCCTTGAGGTGTAAGAGTTTTCTCAAGTTTAAAATTTGATCCCTTAAGACTTGTAAGAGCCAGAATTGAGATGGATTTATGTTGATTATTTATAATTTTAGACTTGTAGGTTTGAACTTGTTCTATTATTGATATTGCTTGTTTTTAATTGTTCCTTGAGACAATAAGTATCTCATTTTAATGTGGACAAGTCACTAAAAATAATGAGAAGGTAAATCCACATTGACATTTTTGGCTTGAATTGATTTATGCATTAGAAAAACACTTTCCACAACTTAAGATTGTAATTTTGGGAAAGACTTCCTAGTCCGATTCAGGTTATGGAAAAAAAGAAGCTAAAAAATGTAGAACTTTTTGACTATTTCATTCCATAATTATATAATATAAAATTGAGTTGGACTATTTTAGATTAATTCTAGTTTGGATGAGTGATAGGTGAAATTAATGTAATTTAAATTGAATATTAATGTTCACTAAAATAAAAACACATTATATACAAAAATGTAACAGGGAGAGAATCTAAAAGAATGAAAAAATGGAAAGAATCAACTTAATGAAATGGTGAACAATGAAGAAGCCAAAGAAGTAGGGTCCTTGGGAGATCCATCACTTTGGATAAGCACTTCTAATTCAAGACCCCAAATAAATATTTACTGGGTGTGGGGCACCCAACTTCTAGTTATTAATGAGTTAATTTGTAAGTGTTCTCCTATCACTACATTCCAAAGAAAATTTGTCAACTATGAAAGATATTAGAAGATAAAGTATTTTACCACTTTTCCTCACATATAGAAGGGTTATTTAGCTATCACGATTTTAAGTTGAAATATTTGTATGGTGGATATAACCACTAAACCACAACTTGGCACAAATTTATCAACACTACATATTGATATCCACATTTAAACATCATAATAAAGTCTTATATATATATATATATATCATTTAAATAAATAAATAAATAAATAAATAAATATATATATATATATATATATATATATATATATCATTTAAATAAATATTTAAACGCAATGATAAATCAACATTTAAACATTCTATTCATTCTTCTACTTACAAAATGTTGAAGTTTTGTTGTCATTTATATAACAATTTGAGATGTTGAGAAACTACATTTCAATGTCAAACAATAATTGAAATCTTATTCAAATATGAGGAATAACAACACTTCCACACATCAAAATGTTATATGACAATTAAGTATTATTGTAACATTAATTTATAAACTATAAATTTGTTTGCAAATGCAAACAATATTTATTTATGTGCACCAAAAAGCATAGTAAAACACCATTTATAAACATATCCAATCAACTCATACATAAATTTGGTGTCTGTTTAGATTGTGACCTTACATTAGATATAATCATCATTATCATCATTCAAGAGATCCAAATGATCCATGTCATCTATGGCTACAACAATGGGAAACAATATTTCCACAACAGAAAGTTATTCAACCTTATCTCACTAGATGTCTTGATCAACAACCGGGGCTTGCATAGTTTACGGGATATATATGATTCTCAATATCTTCTACTCTAATTGATGATTCAAAACCATGAATTTTATTGATGTCTACACACCTCATGGTCACTCATATTTTCCATTTGGTGATGGGCCTTGGGTTGCATATCTTCTGTTGTCATCCACGATAATGGAAACATAATTATTATTGTTCCTCTAATGTACCTGCATTCAAATTAAGCTTACAAGAGCCTCACAAAAAAATATTGTATCATAATTAGTCTTTTGGGGTATCGACATATTCTTACTTTTGCATATCATTTTATATTATTTTGATAGTTTTCGAGTGGCAATGTCATTTATAGCTCTGACATTGTTGTTGGAGATGGAATTTACTTACCTTCTATTATTTTTTCTCTTGATATCAAAACATTAAATTTGGAGATCTAATGAACCCTTATTGCCTATGTGAATTTGCATGAAGTAGGAGACAACAACCCAACTTCATGGGTCAAGATGAGTCATTGCCTTAGTCTTCGAGGCATAACTATCCTTGGGAGTCTAGTGATACCAACTCATCTATTGAGGCAAGGAAATCAAGTAAAACATCCACATGTGTTTTTTTGAGCTAAGGAGTTGACATTGATGTCAAGAGATCTACTTAGGTCATTAATAAAAAATCCCTTGTGGTTGAAGAGCTTGAAATATCATGTTGAAGTTTCCAATTTGAAGAAATATATAGTTGAAGTGAACAAGGTCAAGGTTCTTGAAGTGGACTTGAGAAATCCTCCTACAATTCCCATTATTGGAGTCCAAAACTGCATTGATGAAGACAACACTAATGAAACCTTTTGAGTATGGAACATTGTCCTACAAGAATTGACTCTTCTTCTTGCAGCGTTGTCATTGAATATGCCTCTCCATTCAAACATTTGTGAAGCA
Organism: Pseudotsuga menziesii; assembly: GCA_001517045.1. Classification (NCBI taxonomy): domain Eukaryota; kingdom Viridiplantae; phylum Streptophyta; class Pinopsida; order Pinales; family Pinaceae; genus Pseudotsuga; species Pseudotsuga menziesii. The sequence continues at coordinate 217,132 of LPNX010302266.1, forward strand.
TTTAAGAGGTATGCTCAAACATTGAAGATCCCTTGTTGAAATGTTGGATTTCTAGTAGTACTGAATGATGAGGAAGGCATTGTTGATGCATTGAAGAAGCTCTTTGCAATATAGCATGGATGATAAAACCCGCTACAAGGTTGATTAATGAAGAAGTTCTTGAAACATGGAAAACCCCCCTCAAGTATGGGCATTGATGAAGTGTCAAAAGAAGCCTCCTATATGATGAAAAAAACTATGGGATTATTATTGTAAGATTGACCTTAAAACGATGTATTGAAGTCCTTGAAAATAAATAGAGGTCGACCCCTACTAAAACATATTTAAAATTGTTATTTTATAAGCAACAAGTCGACCCCTATGCTAATTTGATAGGCCAACCCCAATGCTAAAATTGACTAAGTCAGCCCCATGCAAAAAATGACAGGTTGGATTAGTTGGTGATTAAAATATTAATATCAATATGAGGCCAAACAACCTCATTTTAGATATCTCTATGAAGGGAGCTCTGAGGTCAAATAGGAAACACAAGAGCAGATGGATCTGATGTAGGTAGCAATGAAGAATGAGTTAGGGAAGGTTGTGAGGATGAAGGAAAATATCAGCGTTGAAGGAGGTGGTCATCACTGCAATTTCAACCTGGTATGACACTATTTTTCAAGGCAAGTTTGCTCCATTATGCGTTTTTTTTTTAAAGTCTAAAGAATTATTAAGGACTGTTTTAAGAGGTGACTTATCACAGTCCTAAGGACTGTTAATAGTTACTATTCAAGTTAGATTTGAAGTGTCTCTATACAAAATTAAGGATTTTTTGTAGGTAAAATATTGAGAAATTTTGGACAACCCTTTTGAAGAAAGTTTGACTAAGGATTGTTGACTGAGGTTGAGGAATGAATTTGTTGTAAACTAAGTTCAAAATGCTGAGATATTTGTGTGACAATAATAGGACTACTCAAGACTTATTATCAAAGGAAGCTTGGAGAATAATATTTAAAGGACTATTTAGGACATTTGGGAGAGACCTTTTGAGAGGTTAAATAGAGATTCAAGGTTGTGTAATGTATTAGTATAAAAGGGATGATTGTGGATTAATGGAACAAACCTTATGCTTGTAGTAATAGAGGCAAAATTGAAGAATTTATTGTTAAGTGTTTTTATGTATAGAATTCATTTCTTGAGGCAGAGTCTTGGGACTAAGAAGACTTGTTTAAGATATGAAAGTTAAGAATTGTATTGTGGAAGAAGATTTGAGTCAAAGTGTGAACAATAAAAATTTGGATTAGATTTGAATTTTCCTTGAAGAAGACACTTGATCAATACAATGGCAGATTTGTGAGTATATAGAGGTCTGATTTTGGAGCTAATATTGGACTGCATATGGGAAAGACTTGAAGTCTGTTGAAGTGTAACCTTAAAAAGGACAAGTTGAAGCTTATCATTATCGAGGGTGTATGGGCAGTGAAAGGAAAACCAATTGGAATTGGTGAAGCAGAGTGGTAAAGCACCTATCGGTTGGAGCTGATAAAGCTTAGAGGTTGTATCCTCTTCCAGTTGTATTAGAGTAGTAGGGAAAAGCATCCTTTCAGTAATATATGAATAACTAAGGAGGTTGGAGCCTCCAATAAGTTGTAGATGATGCATTTGGAGGTTGTAGTATCCACCATATGATGTAATATATTATGGTTTTTATTAATATATTGGGTTTTCATATGCATCTTATCTTCTATTGATACATGTTCACATATGAATTAATTGCAAAAGTTTTGATGAAGTATTAATCAAGTGAAAAATTGAGAAAGTGCATGATACTGATTCACTCCCCCCTCTCAGTGTCATTGAGTGTCCAACAATTGGTATCAGAGTGAGGGCCTTGTACATAAATATAGCCATTGGAAGGTAGATCATGGATACTCAGGACACTTATTATGTTGATGGGGTTCCACTATTTAGTGGATCAAACTATGAGTGTTGGAACATCATAATGAAGGTTTATTTACATGCATAGGGATGTAACATTTGGAAATTAGTTGTAGATGGTTACACCACTCCAAAATGTATATCAAAGAGAGAAACATCTAAGAGGCTACATGAAAACAATGAAAAGGAACTGAGCTTGATTATAAGGGGCTTACCCCAATATAAGTTGGAAAGGAAAAATGCTGGAAAGTGCACTTTAGGCAAGGAGCTTTGGAACAAGATTCAATATGTTCACTCAAACAAATCCATTCTTGTAGTAGTGAATTCCGATCAAGAGGAAGCAATTTCAAGAAAGATAAAATAAGATCAACCTAGATCAGGACCTCAAGAAACTACATGTAAGTATTCTTTTGAAAAAGCACATCATTCTCTTGAACCTTGTAGTTCCTCTTATGTAAATAAATGTGCAAAGGAAAGCATGGAATACAGATGAAGAATCTGAAGTTGATTTAGAAGCAACACTTATCGTGGCTCTAAATGATCTAAGGAAAGTAGATGTTCAATTCCCTAAGAAAGCATCTAGAAGAAACTCAAAAACATTTCATAAGTCAACTAAAGAAAAAGGATTTAGAAGTCATCTCTTTGAAAGATGAGCTTGACAAATTGAAGGATGAAGTGGCTAACTTCAAATAAGCCAATGAGATCTGTGCCATTCTTAAAGGTCAATTAGAAGAAGATAAGAAAACCGTAGAATATCAAATAGAGGAAAATAATAGAATTTGTCAAGAAAGAGAGCTTGAGATCATTTCTGTGAAAGAGGAAATGGAAAATACAACTACTACAAATTTGAAGTTTGAAAAGAGTTCATCCAACCTATATGAAATCCTCAACTGCTTGAGATCACTGCAAGTCAATACTGAATTGGGATATGATGAAAAATAGATCACTAGAGACTTCAACCTCACAAAGAAGAAGAATAAAACGAAGCCTAGGAGTTATGCATGCATTATGAAGAGTCTCAATCATGGTGAAGAAAAAAACAAAGAATAAATTCATAACCAACCAAAACATGATAAACAAGATCCTCCATATCAAAGAAAATCCATTCATCATGATCATTTAAGAAGGGCCATGCCATAAAGAAGACAATTTGTTCCCAGGTATGAAAAGTAATTCTATGGCTATTGTTATTCTTGCAATGAATTTGGAAATAGGGCTGTAGATTGCAGATCTTGGGGCATAACCACTCAATCGAGAAACAAATGTAAAAGAAGGTATGAGTGCTTCTCAAATTTAATGTTACAATTGTCTTCAATATGTGAATATGGAAAAATAATGCAGAAGCAAGATGAACATCATCACTGAAAGCTACACATGCCACAAACATGGACACATTGAAATTAAATGTAGACAAATATTTGTCAAGATGTGGAGAAGGAAAGTGAATAATGAAAATAAGTTTCTAAATGATTTTCCTCCACAAAAAATAAAAGAAAGGAACATGCCATCTAATACTTGTTGGAATATGGATAACATTGAGAGGGGGAGGGGGGTGAATCAATATTGTTAACTCTTAAAAATTTAAATCACTTTTAATTTATGCATTAAAACACATGATCACCGATAACACACATAACACAATTTTATCGTGGAATCCCAATTAGGTAAACCACCAATACTTTCTATTCCTACAAAATTGTGTTTACAAATAGTTTTTTCTTGCTTCTACAAACAAGGATGGTATTACACCCTTATTTACCAGCAACTACTGGAAAGAGGCTTCGAACCCTTGGTTTTATCAACTGTTATTGGAAGGATGTTATGACACCCTATTTACCAGCTACCACTGAAAAGAGGATACAACCCCCTAGTAAGCATGTTGCTTCCCCTAATGCCTCCCAACCTCCCTCATATGATAATTTGATCTATGATTATACTTCAATCGATCTCTCAGTTGAAAGTGTAGAGACGAATTCTTTTGCTCATCATTCTGTCTATAAATACCCTCTAGCACATTTTCTGTGAATGCCTCTCTTCACCGTTGCACCTTTTCATTCTTAGATCGTGCCTCTTCATGAAAACTCAATTCTTAATTTTAACAATTCTTTAACTCTATTTAGGTTTATCGGTCATACCTCTCCACAACAAAATCTTACTAGAATTTCCTTTTCGCAATGATAATTCTTCACAATAAATTCTTTCAAATTTTCCTTTTTTTTCTCAATGATATTTCTGTTACCATCTTGAGCCATTGATCCATTGTAGACTCTTTCATGTCTATCGATTTAAGTTCACGTTATGGATTGTAGATTGTAGACGTGCATTCTGATTTTTCTCAAAAGTTCCTTCCACAATATCCTTTCCGTAAGGTACTTTCCACACCATTGATTTCTTGCAGACTCTTCCCTAACCGTTTATATTTAGATCAGATGCATATTACAGATTGCGGGTTTTCCAAATTTCTTCAAAATGCTTCTGCAATTTTCTTTCCACAAGACTTCTTTCACGCCGTCGATTGTTAGAAAACACGACCGCAGAGCAATAACAAATATACAGTTAAATCATTAAACAAGATGCAAAACACATTAAACACATTACAGAGAGACACAAATATAACGTAGTTCACCCAAACGATGGGCTACATCCACAAAGAAATTTTCAGTCCTTTTATTACAGTCCAGAAAGATGAAGGGATACAACCTGCAACAAAGCCGCTACACTTCCTCTTCACGCTCTCACAGTCTCTCTCACACAATAACACATATTGTTTTCAATACAATACAATACCATACACAGGCGTGTTACAATGCTTTCTTTTATAGGGAAAAAATACCATGGGAAAATACTACGGTTAACCTAATACCAAGGTTCTGTGTAACTCTTGGCCAACACACATCCTCTGGGAGATAGTATGTTACTTTTATTGATGATGCAACTAGAAAAACTTGGGTTTATTGCATTAGACAAAAATATGATGTGTTTGATACTTTTAAGAAGTGGAAAGCTTTGGCTAAGAATGAGATAGGAAAAAGGATGAAATGTCTCAGATCTAATAATGGAGGTGAATACTACAACAAGGAGTTTGAAAGTTACTATTCACACAATGGGATTCACAGAGACAAGACAGTCCCTAGACCACCACAAGAAAATGGTGTGTCGGAAAGAATGAACAGAAAGATCATGGATCATGCAAGGTGTATGATATTGCATGCAGGGTTTCCCTTATAGTTTTGGGCTGATGTTGTAAACACTGCTGTTTATTTAATAAACAGAGGGCCTTCAAGTGCTTTGGATGGTGGGATTCCAGAGGAGGTATGGACAGGTAAACATGTAAAATACTCATTTCTTAGAAGTTTTAGTTGTGAAGCATTTGTCCATATTGATAAAGATGATAGAACAAATCTTGGGGATAAATCCAAGAAATGTACCTTTATTGGATATGAGGTTGATGATTTTGGTTATCGTTTGTGGGATTATGAAAAATGAAAAAATCATTAGGATTAGAGATGTAATATTCAACGAAAAGGTCATGTACACATATCAGTTGCAAGGAAAGAAAGTGGAAAAGGAAAACACAGAGTACACAGTGCTTGATGAAATCAAAGAAGATGAAGTTCCAAAGGCACCAGAAAATCAAGAACAACAACAGGTACCTGAAACTCTTGCAATTGTAAGAAAATATAGCAGGTTAAGTAGACCCCCTAAATGATTCTCTCCTTCACTATATTATTTATTGATGTCTGATTCTGGTGAACCATAATGTTTTGAAGAAGCAATGTAGGTAGAAACTAGAAAGAAGTGGGAGCAAGGCATGGATGCTGAGATGGACTCATTGGTAAGAAACCATACTTGGGATCTGGTTAAGTTTCCTGTAGAAAAAAGGGAATTGTAGAATAAATGGGTTTACAGGTTGAAGGAAGAATATAGAGGAAAGAAGTGGTAGAAGGCTAGACTTGTTGTAAATGGGTTTGCACAAAAGAAATGTATAGAATTTGATGAAATATTTTCTCCTGTTGTTAAAATGACTTCAATTAGAACTATTTTAAGTCTAGTGGAGTTAAAATATTTGCATCTTGAACAGTTAGACATAAAAACAACCTTTCTCCATGGGGATTTGGAGGAATATATTTATATCCAGCAGCCACATGGGTATGAGGTCAAAGGGAAGGAGAATTTGGTTTGTAGGTTGAGGAAGAGCTTGTATGGACTGAAGCAAGCTCCAAGGCAATGGTATTTAAAATTTGATAATTTTATGACAGAACAAGGTTATGATAGATGTCATTTTGACCACTGTGTTTATTTCAAGAGGCTAGATAATGAAAGATATATTATCTTGTTATTGTATGTGGATGACATGCTTGTTGCAGGGTCTAACATGTGGGATATAAATGTGCTCAAAAGAAAACTAGATAAATCATTTGCGATGAAGGATTTGGGTGCTACAAAGCAAATCCTTGGTATGAGAATAACAAGAGACGGGAAAAATCGCAAATTGATGTCGTATCAAGGTGAGTACATAGAAAAGGTGTTGTAGAGGTTTAGAATGTAGAATGAAAAACCAGTTAGTACACCTTTAGCTAGCCATTTCAAACTAAGTAAGGAGATGTGTCTAGAGACACATGAAGAGATAGATTACATGTCTAGGATTCCCTATTCATCAGCAGATGGAAGCTTGATGTATGCCATGGTGTGCACAAGACTAGATATTGTACATGGAGTGGGAGTTGTGAGTAGGTATATGAATAATCCAGGTAAAGAGCATTGGAAAGCAGTATAGTGGATTCTCAGGTATTTGAGAGGTACCACTTCTCATGCATTATGTTTTGGAGGTTCAGACACTATTCTACAGGGATATGCTGATGCATATATGGTTGGTGATAAAGAAAACAGGAGGAGCACCATAGGGTATGTGTTTACTGTGGGTGGAACAATAGTAAGTTGGATTTCAAAATTTTAATAGGTTGTTGCACTTTCAACAACAAAAGCAGAGTATGTTGCTTCTACAGAGGCTACTAAGGAGATGATTTGGTTGTAGAGGTTCATGGAAGAATTGGGTAAGAAGCAAGAGAATAGTAGGCTATACAGTGACAACAAAAGTGCCATTCATCTTGCAAAGAAATCAGCCTTTCATTCAAGGACTAAGCATATACAGCTCAAGTACCATTTCATAAGATCTATTCTAGATGAAGAACTATTAAAACTGGAAAAGACACATACTAGAAAAAATCCTGCAGACATGTTGACAAAGGGAGTAACCAGAGAGAAATTGAGTTCCTGCTCGGTTTCTATTGGCCTTCAATCATGAAGGTGAAAATAATAAATTTTCCAAGTCCAAGGTCCATAGCATAGTACAACAAGTGTAGCAGCGTCGATGGAGTTTCTATGATCAGTCTCCAAGTGGGAGATTGTTGGTTGTGGAGCCTAATATTCCAGATCTAGAGATATTATTCAGTCGTGTTTGTACCCCAGGTGTACTGTACACTCATTCCCCAAACCCCAAAGCAGGGGGAATGAGTGTACAGTACACCTGGGGTACAAACACGACTGAATAATATCTCAAGATTTGGAATATTAGGCTCCACAACCAACATCGATTTCATGTGGACTCCCTCCTGATCATCGATCTTTAGATCATATTAGTTTTCCACAATTCTCTTTTCGTAACTCCTGTGAACTGTTGATCGCTTTGCAGAATCCTTTCTTGATCGTCGATCTTGCAGATTGCGGATTCTAGATTTTCCAATTTTGTTCAAACTACTTTTGCAATTTCCTTTCCACAAAACTTCTTCTGCGCCGTCGATATCTTGCAGAGTCTTTCTTAAGCATCGATCTCGCGGATTGCATATTGTAGAACCACACTTTCCCATTTTGGAATTCCACAATTTTCTTCCGCATTTTTAAGTATCATTGATTTCTTTGCAGGTTCACTCCTGATCGTCAATCTATGATCTAATGCGGATTGTGGATATTCACTTTTTTTTGCGGAAATAATTCATCACTGTCGATCTTCTCAAGCATAGATTCTGCAAATTCTCTCGATTGATCTGGGTCGTCCAATTCTTCACTTCATTCTAGTGTTCGGGGATTTTATTTTTCACGAATATCTATTTTGCGGGTCTTATTATAGACCATTAATCTATGTTTCTCGAATGATCTGGGCCATCCAAATAACATCCATTATTTGGAATGTTATCTTCCACTTCTTACTTTGCAGATCTTCCCCTTGTATTCAACCTTGTCATCGATCTACAATTCGATCTTTGGAATTTCTTTATCGGCCATCTTGTGTTTGGTTATTCCTTTGTCATTACTAAACTTCTTTGACATCAATGAAAACTATTTTTAACATTACTACTCAGACAAAGTACATATAAATTTGCTGATAGTAGTCACGATGTAAAAGAAGCCTGTCACATGACATGTCTAGTCTAAACGATATTTCAAATTGTTGGACATTGGGTTTGGCTCTCTCCGTGAGTTTCATGACATGGACTAACTGCCTCCCAAGATCCTAACTCTGGCAATTGTGTAGGAGATTAACACCTGTAGGTTTTGGTCTAATGATAATCGTGAGTCCAACAATTGGTATCAGAGCCACATGTCAAGGGTTTGAAACTCACCCGGGTCGTGCTTGGAGGGAGATTGTTGGGAATTGGGTTCAAAGCTCCCCATGAGTTTCGTGACATGGACTAATCGCATCCCAAGATCCTAACTCTGGCGATTTTGGTAGAGATTAATGCTTGCAGGTTTTGGTCTAACAAAAATAATGAGTCCAACACAAATGATCCTAGAGTTCATTTTGAAACTGAAAGAATGACCAACTCAATGAACCTTCTTAAAAGAGAAATCTGAAGTAATAAATAATTTTTTGCTAAACAATGTAAACTTTCACGTGGATGGTATATATGAGGATTGAATACTATGTACTTGTAACTGAGTATAGAAACATAAGTCGAGAAGACCGAGATTTAAATTTCCTAGGATTATTGACACGAGAATATGATTGAGGACTGTCCTAGTTTGTGCATAATTAAGACTGTATATGGAATTGAAATGAGAGATTGTTTGAACAAGCTAATTAATGGTAGAGGATAAACGTTTTGGTGGTATAACATACCTAAAAATTCTAGAAACACAGAACAATGTTACTACATTGAGCAGAGAATCTTATAATAGGATTGAGATGAGAATGAAGCAACTTGACATCAACACTATGTGCAGTATTGAATACTTGTTGGTGAAGTACTATGATATTCTTCAAGAATAGACATGGCATATTGATGGAAAATGGAATTTTGTGTATCTTCCTTTTGACCTGGGATTATAACCTTGACAGTTCCTTGACATCATCATATGTAATAATTTGCATGGGATATTTGAAAAATATTTTTGAAGACATTATTACAAGCCTTGTGAATCCTGTTAAGGCAAAAACTATGAGTGATTTTTGACACATTTTTAAATGGACAATAATTGCATACCTCAGAGGTAATCTTAGCTATTGGTTGGATAGTTTTTGTACAATCTAGTGTAAAACGATATAAGAGCAGTAATTGGATCAAGAAATAGACTTATAAGTTATTGGGCCTAATAAGACTTAGAAGAACATCTTTGAAAAATGACTTGGCTGGAAAAACTGAATTAGTCTTGTTGAAGACTTGGGATTTATTGGTTGGCTAAGTAGTCCTTAACTAAGAAAAGGATAAAGTTGAAAATAACTTTGAAGGTAAATTTTATTCTTTTTAGTAAAATTTTCACAGTGATCAAAGTATTTATTATTGGAAAACATTGTTGAGTTGTGTAAGAGGGTAGGAAATTTGGTACATAAAGAGACTTATCATGAAGATATTTTGCAAGAAATTTTAGAAAAAGGCATGCATGGTCACAGGAGGAGACAAGCATCTACCATACATTAGAGGATCATTTTACAATATTAAAAGTAATTATGTCAGGGGGAGATAGACCATTTATCAATCAGTCACAGGGGGAGAAAGTGCTCAAGAAGATTGTTTTCAACAGGGTTGATGATTAAATGTAAACGTCACAAGAAATATCATGTCAAGGAGGACCAACACCAGAATGAAGAAAAGTATAACCATAGAATCCCTTTGTCATTGATGTTAAAGGGGGAGAAATTTGAGGATATGTTGCCATCAATGACAAAGGGGGAGATTGCTGAGCTAAGGAGTTGTCATTGATGTAAAGATACCCAGTGAGGTAATTAATGACAAAGCCCTATGGTTGATGAACTTGAAATGTTTTGTTGAAGTTGTCAGTTTGAAGAAGTATATAGCATAAGTGAATGAGGTCAATGTTCTTGAAGTGGACTCAAGAAATCCTCTTACAATTACCATTATTGGACTCCAAAAGTGCAATGATGAAGAAAGCATTGATGAATCCCTTTGAATGTGGAACATTTTCCTACAAGAATTGACTCTTATTGTTACAACATTGTCATTAAATATGCTTCTCCATGCAAAAATTTGTGAATAATTTAATAGGTATGATCAAACATTGAGATCCCTTGTTGAAATGTTGGAGTTCTAGTAGTATTGAATGTTGAAGAAATCCTTGTTGATGCAATGAAGAAGCCCGTTGCAATATAGCATGGATGAGAAACCCTCCTACAAGGTTGATTAGTGAAGAATTTCTTGAAACATGGAAACCTCCCCTCAAGTATGGACGTTGATGAAGTGGCAAAATAATCCTCCCATACACTGAAAAAAATATGGGATTATTATCGTAAGATTGACCTTAAAATGATGGATTGAAGTCCTTGAAGCACTCTTGAAAATACATAGAGGTCGGCCCCTACTAAAAAATATTTAATTGTTATTTTATAAGAAACAATTTGATCCCTATGCTAAAGTTGACAGGTCAACCCCAATGCTAAAATTGACTAAGTTAGTCCCATGAAAAACTTGATAGTTCAACCCAGTTGGAGATTAAAATATTGGTATAAATATAAAGCCAATTGACCTCATTTTAGATATCTGTGTGAAGGGATATCTGAGGTAAAAAAGGAAACGCACCAAGAAATGGATCTAAGGTAGATATAAATGAAGAATGAGTTAGGAAAGGTTGTGAGGATGGAGGAAAAAGATCAAGGTTGAAGGAGGTGGTTATGATTGCAATTTCGACCTGGTATGGAATTGTTTTTCAAGGAAAGTTTGATCCATTCTGAGTTTTTTTAAACATGTCTAAATATTGCTTAAGTAATGTTCTAAGGGATGACTTATTGCAGTCTTAAGGAATGCTAATAGCTACAATTGAAGGTAGATTTGAAGTTTCTTTGTATATACTTAAGGAGGTTTTTGTTAGAATTCCATATGCTAAGCTAGATCATCAGCATTTAATTTCAATTTCATAACAAAATCATATAAACAGGATCACTGAAAGAGACAATATCACAAGAACAACATAGATTTATCCTGGGAAAACCCTGAAGGGAAAAACCCAGCAAAAGCTTCCTCAATATAGATGCCCCAAAAAGATAAAAGGTAAAACCCAAAAGACTGATCCTCCTTCTTCTCTATCCACAACTATTTCTCTCTCTCTCTCTCTTGCGCTACACAAGTGAGTGTGTGTGTCTCAAAGGAGGAGTGCCACACCTCTATTTATATTCTTTCGTTCACTTAATAATTAATTCAGTTATGTAGGCTCGAGTAACCACAACCGGGGTACTAATGACCCAAGTTACAATGGAGGGGACTTCCTTATGACTCTGATTAGTTCTCTTGATTAGAAACATCGGGGTATAAATAAATACAAGTGATTCTCCTGGTAGGAACATCAGGGACCACAAAAAATACATATAGAATATTCTTCGAAGTTACAATATTTCAATAGTTTTGGTAGGACAAATATTGAGAAATTTTGGACAACCCTTATAAAGATAGTTTGACTAAGGTTTTTTGACTGAGGTTGAGGACCGACTTCATTTTAAACTAAGTTTAGGCTGTTGAGAGATTTGTATGGCAGTCATAGGAATTCTCAAAGACTTATGGCCAAAGGAAGCTTGAAGACTATTATTTAAAAAATTGTTTGGTACATTGGGAGAGACCTTTTGAGAGGCTAAACAAAGATTCAAGACTGTGTAATGTCAGATTATAAAAGGGATGATTTTGGACTGATAGAATAGACCTTATTCTTGTAGTAATAGAGGCACGATTGAAGTATTTATTGTTAAGTATTCTTGTGGATAGAATTCATTCCTTGAGGCAGAGTATCAAGACTATGAAGACTTGTTTAAGATATGAAGAGTATCTAGATTTGTGGTGAAAGTTAAGGACTGTATTGTGGAATACGATTTGATTCAAAGTGTGAACAATAAAGGATTGGATAAGATTTGAAGTTGGCTTAAAGAAGACATTTGAGTAATACAGTGGAATATTTGTGAGTATACAGAGGTCTAAGTTTGGAGATAATATTGGGCTGTGTATGGGGTAGAATTGAAGTATGTTGAACTGTAACCTTAAAAAGGAAAATTTGAAGCTGATCATTATTGAGAGTGGTTGGGTGGTGCAAGGAAAACCAATTGGAACTAGTGAAGTAGTGTGTTGAAGCACCTTAGATCAGTTGGAGTTGATAAACCTTAGAGGTTGGAGCCTCTTCCAATTGGATATGGAGAGATAGGGAAAAACATCCTTTTAGTAATAGATGAAGAAACAAAGAGGTTGGAGCCTCCCATCAGTTATAGATGATGCATTTGGAGATTGTAGTCCCCACCATATGATGTAATCCCTTATGGTTTTTATTAATATATTGAGTTTTCATATGCATCTTGTGTCTTCTATTGATGATATATATACTTACACATGTTCACATATTGATTAATTACAAAATGTTTGATGAAGTATTAATCAAGTGAAAAGTTGAAAAAGTCAATGACATTGATTCACCCCCCCTCTTAATGTCATTGAGTGTCCAACATGTTGGTACTCAAAGAATGTCAAATTCATCTAGAGAATTGAGTGTATTGTATTAAGATAATGGTATGTAGGTTTATGCACATGAAAAGTTGTGCATATGTGCTTAGGTATTTTGGTTTAATCAACCATTGAAATTGTTTTAACTTAATATTTCTCTCTTTTTAGATACATCTTTAAACATATCATCTTATGAGAGTGCTCATGCATCTGATTTTGGTTAGATATATAATTCATTGTGTGATTGAATGTGGATATCACATTCTCATTATAGGTAGAGGGATAATGATTTGAACATGGATAATTATCCCATGTCATCGGATGCATAATGTCCATTACATCGACCACCTTTTGTCGGTCAAATTTTGTGTATAATTTATTTATGGTTGTATAAATCAATTACATATGCACTTGCATAAATGTTTGTGTGTGTTTCTTTATATACAATTGTGTTCATGTTTGTAGAGGATTGTGGTTCAACAGATGGCCATAATGAGGTAGAGGGACATGATCAACATGATGTCGATGACCAGGTGGGGGTTGAAGTTCAACTGAGGGTCACTATTGAACAAGAGGACGTCTGTACACCCATAACCACCTATCCTTTAGATATACCTAAGGATTTTTCTTGGAAAAATGATGTTAACAAATTGACCCTTCCACATTACACATTCCACCATGCAAAATTGAAGGGTGATCTAACCAATTTGAAAATACCTACTTAGAGTCAATAAATCTTGGAGATAGTTTTTCATTGTTTAGGAAAACTCATTGATGTATATGAAAGTATTGGGAAGACTACATATGGTTTCATTGAATTCATGTAGAGGCCTAAGGAAGAAGTGACGGGTCCTAACAAGTGGCTTGAGTTAGAGAAGAGGGTAGAAAAACAACAATCAATTTCAATATTTAATTCTATAGAAGGACCAAAGTGGCCAATGTTGAAGGCACAATATTTCAAGCACCCTCACATTGTGCATCATCTCTATAATTAGTTTCTTGTGGCCTATGGAATATTTCCATTGAATGATGATGTACCACATGATTTGGATAGATCTGTTTATGTAGAGGTTTTGGAGAACATGAGGCTAGATTATATAAACCTTCTATTCAAATATTATGGGGTTGAAAAAGGTTGAAAGTATACTCATAGCTTTTGGGATGCTCCATTGCCTCAAACTCCACCTCCCTTGGTATATCACCTTTAAAGGATTGTCACTTTAATCTAAAAAATGGAGGCTTCCTCTTAGGTTGGTTGAGAGGAGAGGGATTCCATAATGAATATATTAACATCAAATTTTGCAGGGATTGATGTCAACTTGAGATGAGAGAGAACAAGCCAGTTCTTGTGAATATTTTTTCATAAAACAAATTAGGAGGTATATTCTATGAGCCTTGAATATGTCAGATATTATGTGAAGAGTTTTCATGATGGTTGGACTGACTTACTCTCTCATGAGGGAGAATATAGGGGAGAGGTATGAGTTATATTTAATTGATAATTTTTTTAGGTACTATGATATTTTTTATTATTATTAGATCCATTTCTTAGCAAGTTTAGAGATAAAACAATGACCATTTTAAATGTTCATTAATTGCAGTTCTCTTGAATGTTGAACGAACTTTATTTTAGGGTGTCATCTAATGTAAATTTGGAAGAAATGAAAGAGGTGCATTTCCTTAAATATCCATATTTAAATGATTTAATTGTATTGCTTTCCCTTGTTCAATGTTCAATTGAACAAATTAATATCCCATCATTAATATGAACACATTTTTCTAAAATTGAATTTTTTGGTGTTTACGGATTCCATTGCCCTCCCCTGGAACTGTGAGTGTGGGGTGCTTCTCCTTGTCCATATTTGAAGATATTCCATATGTCCCAGATATCGGGACTTCACAGGTAAATTGCATGTTTCAAACTTTTTTTAGTTGTGATTTGAATCTTGTCAAGTTAATTTTAATTTATTATATATATGAAATGTATTAGAATTTAAAACTTTAAATTTCAGGTTGGTGGGGTAGTTTGCAGTATCCAACCGCTATGGGTATGGGGGTCACTATTGAAGTAATTATTAACAATTTATTATCATTTCCAATTTTATTTTAGTATTAGAATCAAGTTTAAAGTTGTAATTTTTTCAAAATTTAATATTTGCATTTATATATGCATTAACATGTGTTACAGAACAACCAAGAGGAGATAGTGTTGGAGTACATTCATACAATGGATATTATGTAGACTCTCATACATGTCTTTGGTTATTTTTGGACAAGAACTTTAAATTTGTCATTTTGACTTATGTATTTACATGTATCAAGTACATAATTGAGTCAATTTTGGCTGAGAAATTCATTTTGGGACTATATATAATACTTTTTTTTAATGATTTTTCCATCATAATTGTCACGTACCCATACCCCATTATCACGTGGAATTAAAATTTCATCGAGAACCTTCACTGTTCATTGAACACACGACATGGCATGAACAACGTCTCAACATTTCGAAGACGGTCACACTCACTCCTGTCTTCCATGGATCAATCCAATGATCTATAAGGAAGAATATTAGAGGAGATCGAACGATAGAGAGAAAACGCAATAGAAATCAATGATCACAGGTGATCTCGCAGATAGAACTAAATCAACGGATTAGAAATTGCCTGCAAAAATCAATGGTGCGGAAAGCCTATGTTGTGGGGTCAAAAGTTACAAAAATATTGCAATAACACTTTCTGCAACCTACATTCGCATCTTGCATCGAAAACAAATCGATGGCGGGGAATCGTCTCGTGAAGATCGACGGTGCGGAAGACTTAACTTGCAGGATTGGAATATGGAAATTGCAACACCGCGATCCCGCATCCCGCAAGTTAAGGAAGGGAAATCTGCAGAAACCAAAATCTACGAAATGACATTCCGCATCCCACATCCTGCATCCCGCAAAATACTTAATCTTGCAAACTGCGCAAATGAGGATTTCTAGCAGAAAACTCAACTTTTCAGCTGAATTCTTGGATCGATCAGATCATCCAGGCCATTACCAAACTGGCCAATCTACCCTGCAACTTAGTAAAATGCATTGAAGGAAAAACATACATAGATACCTATAATTGCATTTATTCAGGGAACAATGCATAACTCAACATAGCAACATGTTCATCACATTCCATCAAGCAAACACAATGCAATAATTACAGTTACAGAGAATTATGTAGACAAGAATACTTATCTTGAAGAAATCTTGTCTCGCAACTAGCTATGCCGCTGCAACATTCCACCCAACCATAGGCTAGTGTGCTCGTTAATCTCTTAGAAACACTGCCACCCCCAAGCTAGGCATGATTTCCTACAGGGATAAGGGAACACTAGTAGACTCATACATAGCCAAGGATGCAATCAAACTTAGCCAAGCCAACACAGTTGGGTTTCACAAGCTGTAAGGGAAAACATCCCATAGATGGGTTTCACAGGCCACTCAACCAAGCCATCTCACATTTGGGTTTCATAGACTGTTCATAGTCAAGCCAACTTTCACTTTAAGGACCAGTCAAGCCAACATATGGGTTTAATAGACTATTCACAGTCAAGCCATCTCACTGTTGGGTTTATCAGGCTACCTAGCCAAGCCAACATTCACAGTTGGGTTTAACAGACTGTCTAGCCAAAGGTTACTCACAAGGTCAGGTGTAACAGACATAGAAAATCCAACAGATGGGTTTAACAGTCTATGAGCCAAAAAATCTTTCCAGTTGGGTTTATCAGGCTTTTAAGGAAATGGGCAGGAAGAACTGCTAATCTAGTGAGCTCATCTACAGAGCTAAGGACACCTTCACAAGATCTATCTGGCTTGGATACCCCTCTTCCTACACACCCAACACAAGGAAGTGTCCCCTTCTTTGCTCCGCAGTCCCTCAGGCTACACCTTCCCTTCCAGTGCTCTTCAGGATATGCATGGCAGGTTCACCAACCACTCTTATCTTACTATGAGGTTCCACACCAAGTTTATCAAGCGCATTCTATGTCTCTCCCATTCCTAATTCTCACACATAGTCAGACTTGAACCATGGTTCACAACACAACAACTACAGGGATACTCTACATCACCGACTTACTCTGAACATGAGTACTAGGGTCTCATACAATTTTTAGTTTAGGATAATGCTGCAAATCAACAAATACCACAATGTCTAGGAAAAACCATACTCATAGAACGCAAATGATACATACACAGAAAGAGCTCCACTGTTCTCTTGCCTCCACACGACGACCGGGGAGTGAAGGTGGTGAATGAATGATCAAGTGAATCCTCCCATGAATTCCCCCCTAAGCCAGACTGTCCCCCGCAGCTCTCGAAACATGAGAGTAGGAAAACTAGGCATGAACGCATGGGTTAGACTGACATACGGTTCTGGTGTTTTCTTGTCCCTGCAAGAAAAATAGGACACTCCAGAACTGGGTGCTCTTCCCCATTAAAAATTACCCATACTCTTCCCCTTCAAAGCAATAAATACCTCAACCATTTTTTAGAAGAATGAATGGTTAGGAATAAAAGACAAGAA
The DNA here is from genome assembly GCA_001517045.1 of Pseudotsuga menziesii. Classification (NCBI taxonomy): domain Eukaryota; kingdom Viridiplantae; phylum Streptophyta; class Pinopsida; order Pinales; family Pinaceae; genus Pseudotsuga; species Pseudotsuga menziesii. Next base: position 234,542 of record LPNX010302266.1, read on the forward strand.
AGAGGGAAGTTGACAGTTCTGATGGGTTCTCCCCATGACACATGGATTTTCCCCAAACAGGTTCAAGGTTAACATTCCCACCCCCTTATCCTTAGGAAAATCATGCCCCCATCTCATTATTCATTGCATTGACATAGCTGGCTGTGGGTTTTTCATTAATTTGCATATTTACATGATGTTTACAAACGTGCTTAACTTAGCACAGAAACCATAGGCATCATCCATGATTGCGTATATCCAAACATCAATCAGTGACAGGGCCTTGGACTTGAGCTCCTCATCATGATTGCATATAATATTTACATCACATACATTAATGCAATGGGGTCAAAACTAGGGTGTTACATTCCCCTCCCCCTTCAATAGCACTGTCCTCAGTGCTTACAAAATTGAACAAAATGCTACACTAGAATCGCCTCAGTGCTCCGCAAAATTGAACAAAATTGATTGTGCCAATCACATGGAATCCTCCAGTGCCCACGTAGCCTCTTCAAGACCGTAGTGCTCCCATTGCACCTTTACCTACCCTATGGATCGATTCTGAAGCATGGTGACATTCCCGGTAAGGATGTGTGTTGGCTCGATTCAGAACTCTCCCTCGGGTTCCACCTGAATCACATCCCAATTTATCACATGGTTAGGATCATGTACATATTTCTTGAGCAAAGAAACATGAAAAACATTATGAGCTCTAGTGCTAGTAGGCAATGCAAGTCTATATGCAAATGGCCCTATTCCTTCAAGCACTTCAAACAACCCACAATATCTAGGTGCCAACTTGGAACAAATTCCAAGCTTCAAGGAACTCTTCCTTGCCCTCACTTTGAGGTAAACATGATCCCCAATATTGAACTCTCTGTTTACCCTATGATTACCAGCATAGCTTTTCTGTCTGTCCTGGGTTGCCTTCAGATTCTGCCTGATCTTTACAACCTCTTGCTCCATTTCCTTGAGCAATTATGGACCAAGCACAATCCTATTCACTAGATTATCCCAAGTCATTGGTGTCCTACACCTTCTACCATACAAAGCTTCATACAGACTCATCCCCAAGGATGCTTACTGTCCATTATTATAAGCAAACTCTTTCAAGTGTAAATAATCTTCCCACTTGGTTGGTTTGTCCATCACATACATGCGAAGCATGTCTTCAAGAACTTGGTTAACTCTCTCTGTCTGACCATCAGTCTGAGGATGGTACGCGGTGTTGAAGTTTAGCTTTGTACCCAATTCCGCAAACAAACCCTTTGTCATTAGTCTTATGCGTAGACTTAATTGGTATAAAATGTGTTACCTTTGTCAACTTCTCCACCACAACCATGATGGAATCATGTTGTCTCCAAGTCATTCACAATCCTGCAATAAAATCCATGGAAATAACTTCCCATTTCCATTCTGGAACTGGCAAAGGATGCAACAAACCTGCAGGGTGTTGATGCTCAACCTTTACCTGCTGACATTTCATGCACCTTGAAACATACTCAGCCAGGTCCCTTTTCATTCCTAGCCAAAAATACTTCTTTTTGGCTGTAGCAATTATCTTCTGATACCCTGGGTGACCACAATGCGGAGCTCGATGGATCTCATACATAACAACTCTCCTCATATCTGCTACATTTGGAATATAAATCCTGCCTTTATAAGTAAGAAGTCCATCTTATTCCAATTTATATCCCTCATACTTCTTCTCAAGACTTTGTTGCTGCAATTTGTCCTTGACCTGCACATACAATTCATCTCTAGATGTATGATTAATGATCTGCTGCCTCAAATCTAATTGGCAAGTACTAAGAGATTCCACATGCATTTCCTACACCTTCCTGTTGAGTGCATCAACTACCTTATTCTCTTTTCCTTTTATGTGTTTGATTTCAAAATCAAACTCACATAAAAACTCCACCCATCTCGCTTTCCTAGCATTCAAAGTAGGCTGATCGAACAAATACTTCAGACCACAATGGTCTGTCCTTAGCTCGAATCTTCTACCCATCAAGTAATGCCTCCACATCTTGAGAGCATGTATTATGGCTGCAAGCTCTAGATCATGAGTAGCATAGTTCTTCTCATGTTCCTTCAACTTTCTTGACTCATAACATACAACGTGGTTGTCTTGCATAAGGACTCCTCCAAGCCCTTATCTGCATGCATCGATACACACCACAAAATCTTTCTCTAGGTATGCAACCTTCAATACTGGTGCACTGGTGAGAAGATTCTTCAACTGCTAGAAGCTTTCTTCACACTTAGAGGTCCATTCAAACTTTATCCCCTTCTTTTGCAAAAAAGTGATGGCATGTGCAACCTTGGAGAATCCTTCAATGAATCTCTTGTAGTATCCTGCAAGTCCCATAAAAGATCTCACATCTGTCACATTTCTTGGAGTAGGCCAATTCATAATGGCTTCAATCTTTTCAGGGTCCATAGATATACCCTCTTCTGAGATAATGTGACCCAAATACTGAATTCTGTCTCTATAGAAGTCACACTTGCTCATCTTTGCATACAGCTGATGCTCCCTGAGCAATTGCAATGTCAATCTCAAATGCTCTTCATGCTCTTCCTCATTCTTGGAATAAACAAGAATGTCATCAAGGAAAACAAGAACAAACTTGTCCAAATACCTGCTGAAGACACTGTTCATAAGGCACATAAATGTAGCTGGTGCATTTGTGAGACCAAATGGTACCACTACAAACTCATAATTCCCATACCTTGTTCTGAAGGTTGTCTTATGAATGTATTCATCCTTGATTCTTACTTGATGGTAACCAGACCTCAAGTCGATCTTGGAAAATACCTTTTCTCCTCTCATTTGATTAAAGAGATCATCAATCCTAGGCAAAGGGTATTTATTCTTCACTCTAACTTTGTTTAGCTGTCTGTAATCAATACACAACCTGAGTGTACCATCTTTATTTTTTACAAACAGAATTGGTGCCCCCCAAGGAGACACACTGGTTCTGATATACTTCTTCTCCAACAACTCTTGCAGCTGCATCTTCAGTTATAACATTTCTGGCGTGCTCATTCTGTAGGGTGTCTTGGACACTAGTGCTTCTCCTGGCACAAGTTCAATTGTGGAATCAATGTCCCACTTTGGAAAAATCCCTCGAATCTCATCTGGAAACACATCCTTGAATTCTTGCAACACACGAAATTCCTCCAACCTAGGAGTTTCACTCTCTGTTTCCTCCAAAATATGAGCTGCATACAACTGGCAACCTTTCCTACATAACTTCTTCAACTGCATTGCTGAAACCTGCCTCACAAAAACCACCTTTGGAATGCCCTTCACAATCCTTGAGTTTCCTTCTTCATCCAAGCACTCAAAAGCCTCATTATAACAATCAAGATTTACTTTGTGAGCTTCTAACCAATCCATTCCAATGAGAACATCATAGGAACCAAGCGGTAGAACATTCAGATCTACACAAGTGACCAATCCATTCATACTCAATGGACATTTATCTATCACTTCACTAACCTTTCTCTTAGTTCCAGTGACTAACTGAACTAACCAAGATTTGTTATGCTTTACTTTCTTAAAGGCACAAATCCCCATTACTCTAGGAGTAATGTAACTGTGAGTAGAACCAGGGTCAATCAAGATAGAAACAGATTGATCAACACTCTTACCTGCAACTTCAACCACAGTGGTCAATATCAAATTTGTGAAACAAAACATTTTGATTTTGATTATGTTATGTATATTTCACTAATCTATTTAATGTGTGTAAATTTTAATCTAGTTTTCAGATGATGATGCTAATAAGGTTGGTTGAATGCTAGAACTAGCAATGGTGTTCGAAAAATGTATAGTTAAGGGTACTTTTACATGGATTANCTTAGGACAATATCAAATTTATGAAACTAAACATTTTGATTTAGATTATGTTATGCATATTTCACTAATCTACTTGATGTGTGTAAATGTAAATATAGTTTTCAGATGATGAGGGAAACAATATTTTAATATGGTGAATTGAATGATAGAACTAGCAATGGCATTGGAAAAATTCATAGTTAAGGGTACTTGAACATGGATTGTATATTATATTGTGCTTATGCAATTATGTTTTCATAAAATTCCAATGTTTGTATATAATTAGTTAGGAGTTTCAAGTCCATTTATCTAGACTTGTGACCTTTAGGCTATGCCAATATCAAATTTGTGAAACAAAACATTTTGATTTGGATTATATTATGCATATTTCACTAATCTACTTGATGTGTGTAAATGTAAATCTAGTTTTTAGATGATGAGGGAAATTGTATGCTAATGTGGTTGGTTGAATTCTAGAACTAACAATGGTGTTGGAAAAAGGAATAGTTAAAGGTACTTGAACATGGATTGTATATTATATTGTGCTTTTGCAATTACACTTTCATAGCATTCCAATGTTTGTATATAATCAATCAGGGGTTTCAAGGCCATTTATCTATCCTTGTGACCTTTATCCCAAGTCAATGTCAAATTTTTGAAATGAAACATTTTGATTTATATTATGTTATTCATATTTCACTAATCTACTTGATGTGTGTAAATGTAAATCTGGTTTTCAACTAGTGAGGGAAATTGTATGCTAATTTGGTTGGTTGAATGCTAGAACTAGCAATGGTGCTATAAAAGTGCATAGTTAAGCATACTTGAACATGGATTGCATATTATATTGTGCTTATGCAATTATGCTTTAATAAAGTTCTGATGTTTTTATATATAATCAATTAGGAGTTTCAAGTCCATTTAACTAGCCTTGTGACCTTTAGGCTAGGTCAATATCAAATTTGTGAAATGAAACATTTAGATTTAGATTATGTTATTCATATTTTACTAATCTACTTGGTGTGTAAATGTGAATATAGTTTTTAAATGATGAGGGAAATTGTATTCTAATGTGGTTGGTTGAAGGCTAGAGTTGCGTGAGGCCTGAGTCATTACAGAGCAGTGATGATCATTTAAAGTACTTGTGCAAGCTCGATCCCGGGACGTTGCGAGTCGAGAAATATTCACCTATGCGCAGAAACAGTGCTGGAACATGACGACTGTTGCATTGATCAATATCATCGTTCCCCTTGGATCCCAGTGATGTTAAAGTGATGATAATATTTATTTAAATTATGGGCAATGGAAATGCGAGCTCATCACATATGATCGTTTTTAAAAGAAATAAAGTTGGCAAGTAAACAAATTTAATTATGAAATCTTATAATATAAGCATAATAGATTTACAAATAATTATTTTATACATATTCATTTTCAATTTATTATTATTTTAACTACACACAAATGTTTATTACAAAATTATTGTTAAAAAATAAATATAAATAATTTTTAATTTATTAAGATTATAAAATTAGTAATAAAAGTAATTTTTACTTATTTGATAGAGATATTTTGTTATAAATCTTAGAAAATTGTTTGTTGGATATCAAGGCTATTAAGAGGTTTTGAATGCTAGATATGAAGTCTTCAGGCCTTCCACATGGTTGAGAGAGAAAACCTCTAACTTAGGCCTCTAGGCATCCACAACCAAGAATGACACCTCAAATCACCATAAATGGTCTCTTTATTCAAATCTTGATGTTTGAGTGTGGGCATTGATACCATGAGGAGGTTTTTGTTGCTAGGGATCAATTTAGGGATCCTTGCATAACAAAGGGAGGAAACAGATGTTGAAGGCCCCAAAGGGAGCTTTTTGGCCTTTGGGGCAAAGAACAATTCTTCAAACCATCGCAAATGACCTATTAAAGGTACCTATTGCCTCATAATAGGGATTTATTGGGAATTGGGAGGTTTTTAGCACTAAGTATTGATCTCTAGGACCTATACATTATCAGTGGATGCCACTTGAGCCTTCGGTTCTAAAGGCAAGTTCCATGCATTGAAGGTCAAGAAATCTACCTTCAATTGCCACACAATACCTCTCAAGGGTATTCTTAGCTTATGAGTGGGAATATTATTTCCATTAGCAAGTTTGAGAATGAAGCATGGGTTTTGAGGCCCTAAAGATTATTATTAAAAAAAATATTAGTAAAAAAAGAAAGATAATTAATTCATAATTTATTAAGATTATAAAGTTGGTGATTAAAGTAATTTTTACTTAATTAGATTAGGATATTTTTTATAGATCTTAGAAAATTGTTTGTCAGATGTAAAGATTATTAAGAGGTTTTGAACACTAGATTTGAATTCACAGAGCCTTGGACATGGTTGAGGGACAACGCCTCTACCTTAGGACTTAAGGAATCCATGACCAAAAATGACACCTCAAACCACCACAAATGGTCTTTTTGTGGAACTTTTGGTCTCTAAGTGTGGATACTGATACCATGAGAGGGTTTTGATCACTAGGGATCAATTTAGGGACCCTTTCATAGCTAGGTAAGGAAACATATGCCTTAGGCTCTAGAGAAATATTCTAGGAATCAAGGGAAAATGACGATTCTTGAAACTGGCACACATTGCCTATTGAGGGTACCCATTGCCTCAAAATAGAGATATATGGAAAATTGGGAGGTTTTTATCTATAGGCCCAATACATTATAAATGGATGAAACTTGAGCCTTGGGTTCTAATGGAAATTTCTAATCATCTAAGGTTGATAAATATACCTTCAATTGCCACACAAGACCTCTCAAGGGTATCCTCGACATACGAGTGGGAATATCAATGCCATTAGAAAATTTTGAGCATGAAGCATGGAAGTTTGAGGACTTGAAGATGGCGAGATGAGAAAAGTAAGGCCTTATACCCTAAAGGAAGTTTCTAAGAATCCAAGGACAAGAATGGCACCTTCATCTGCCACAAATAAACTATTGAGAGTATTGTTTATTTCCAAATGGGTGTATTGACAAAATTAGGAGCTTTTGGTTAGAGAACTAAAGGATTTGTTCTCTAGAAAATATGTCAATATTTAAAATAGGATTTATTCTCTGCAAGTTGCCATTGGATTTGTGAAGGAATGTGGCTCCATGCTTCAAGACCTTTCACCTCAAGGCCTTCATGGTAAGAGAAGATGATAGCAAACCTTTGTGCTTTGCCTTAGTACTAATGCTCAAGAGATATGAAGATTTTACTCATGAGGTGAATACTATTCCAGGAATCTCAACACATGGTTGCAAATACTGCTAATTATGCCAGTTAAGGGTTAATCCTAGAAGTGTCCATTCTATATCCAATTATAATATTTTTTTCAAAGATAATGAATTTTACTTATCAACTCTTAATCTAAAGTTCATTTCACACAACTCATTAAATTCAGACAAGGTCTAACCAAGTCACCTACCATTGCATGCATGATTTTTCAAGGAATTTGATTACGATATGGTATATTAAATTAAATTCTATGGTGACTTGGATTTCAATTGTGTGAAGGAATTTTTGAGCGATTTAGGGGCATTATTCAGAAGGGAGAAATTGAAAAGGTATTGCAGCTTATGATTGAAGGCAATTTTGCAATTTGCAAATCTAACTTCTAGATATAATATGATGTGAATTCCTGTTTGTGCTGTATTTGTTGGTTTGTATGATTTTTATGGTATGTGCATGAGTCTTTAGTATTGTTTTTTGGAATTTTTTAAGCTTATCCAACTGTACGCCTGGAAACAGATCTTGTGGAGTAAGAAGATCAGTTTACCCATGAATTTTCCCTAGAATATGAGCTTGATCAAGAAGTTGGCCTTGGTATATTTCCTTAGAATTTTTTTCATTAAAATGGTATCTTATTTTAAAATTTTCATAATTTATATGCCTTTGTGTTTCCAATATGCAATATTAAAGTCTCAATATTGCATCTTTGAGATGTGTAACGTATATTTTCAAGTTAAATCCATATTCTTTGGAGCATGAGAAAGCTCATGAAAACCTTCAGAAGGATTCTCAATATGATTCTTTGGTCCTAAATTGTTCTCAATATGGTATTCTTTTGTTACAAAAGCATCTTGTACGAAGAGGATTGTACGAAGAGAAAATGGAATTCAAATTCATGCAATTCTAAACATGGTGATGAGATTGGTGTTGGTGGACATAAATTGAATTGTTAGGTATTGATATTGAGCTTCACGTTGATGTGATAGCTGATTTCACCACTCCAGGTGAATCACACTTTGTATGGCCTTCCCCTGTCCCGCTACAGACTCCTTAGACCCCATGGACCATTTTTTGTCCTTTGATGTTTCCTTGACCATCCCTAAAAACATGTGAAAAGTGATACACGCGACTTTTAAACTTATAAGCACGTATATATGCGGGTTTGACCACTAAAACTGCATACATCGGGATGTGTACAAAGTCCAAATCCTTTTGGAGTTTTCCTTGACATGGATCCGACTCACTTGACTCTTGGCCTTCCTTATTCCTTGAGATTGCTTGGATTCGACCTTTCATTAGCCCTTTGAAAAGCTATATAAGGAACTCTATGGTACATTGAAGGCATATGAGAGAATTGAGAGCAAAGAAACTATAGTCCATTGTTGCTGGAACTTATGCTTGAGTCTGCATCCCTTTGTCCCTTGGAGCACTAGTGTGTTCTTCCTAAGCTTTCCTTTTACTTGTGAGCTTGCTATTGAGAGATGGAGGATTGAAGTGGTGGAGGCCCAAGTGGGGGATTCAGTTTCTTCGGTTCCCAGACGTGTCGTTAGAGGTTGTATCTTGTAATATCTGATTTATATTAATAGAAATATCTTTTCCTGTCCAATAATGTGTGTTTGAATGAATATATTATCCATTGGATTATTTCAAATGATTATACATTGTTGATTATATATGCTAGAATAGATCTAACACCATGATATATAGAATTCTTGTATTGTTTCCTTGTTGTTGAGGAAGTAATCTATCAATTCAAGCTGAAGTTGGAAAGCTCGATGGGGATCTACTTCAACCGCTTGGAATAAGGTACGAGGTCTGATCCTTTAGTGTTAGACATTTAATTTCTATTGCATATTGGAAAGGATTGATTTCTGGAGTCAAGCTGTCTCAGTGTGGTACCCCAAGCCATAGGAATTTCTCTCCGTAACAGTTGAGTCTCCATTTCCTGCAGAATGGTAGTAATGTTTAGACCTTTTCTTTCCTTCTTCTATTTGTTTTCTTGATTACATATTATTTTTTTCTTTTATTCATGGTTTCTTTTATTTGGTTGTTGTCATTAAATTCAACTTCAGATTTGTTTCATTCTTCGAGTTTTTTCTTCATTACAAATTGTGTTTCTCTTTTATTAATGGTTTCTTTTGTTGGTCATTGAATTCATCAATGATTGCATAGAGGGAAATATATTATTACAATTGAGCCACAAAAGGGAAGCCTTGGAATTATCCAAGAGAAACAAGTCCAGTTTCTGGCTGTAAACTTATGTAGTTGGACCTCCAAATGAATCTTCCAGAAAATGGCTAGATATAGAATCAATAACATAACGAATAAATTATCAGATCTATTTGATGAAATAGAGGAGAAATGATTGCATAGGAATGTACACAATGTACATGTTTGTGATGTTTTAGAAGGATTTTCCTTCATGCCCCAACTGCAAATATGTGGACCTCAATTTGGAATTTAAAAGGAAGAATATTATGCCACCCAAGAAGACAATCAATTTGCTTGATTATTATCATAACGTTGTTGAATACAGAAAGTAACAACAATAAATGCGTTTGGGATCTTTGTAGATTTGAATCTTATGTTGTTTTATGATAAAACGTTCCGTAGTGATATTTCAGTAGGCTATGCTTAACATGGCATGCATGCTAATACATTTGTTGATATATAAGGAATTTTTATACCCATCCCTTGCTGGGTTTGCAATGACCTGATGGTCATTGTAATAAACTCTTCATGACATTAAATTGACTATTCTCTATTTTACTTCATCACATTTACTTTACTCACCATTTATTTTATTTTTCCTTTCGACATTCCATTGCACCTTCTGGTGCAATTGATAGTTTATAATATGGGGGTTTTGAAAGCCCAATGCATGGGGATATTGTTATGAATGTAATTCCATGATGGGGGAGTAACAACATGTGAAAGCCCTAATCATGTGAAACTTGTGAATTCTATTTAAGACTTTTGGTTTATAGTCCTAAAACCAACATGTCAATTATAACAAGGGGTTTTTAACCAAGCCAAGTTGAATAATGTTTCATGCCAAGGGGTACTTCAACATTATATAAAACCCCTCATTTTCCATGGTGAGGCATATTTTTATCGTGGAGAGAATCAATTTTTGTAGAGAGAGGCCACTCTTTTGGTGGAAGAGACATTCTTTTTTAAGCATTCTTGGTGTGGAGAGAAAATTTAGAGTGAATCTCGTGGGAGATAATGGAGAGTATTTTGGAGATCTTGTCCTCCTTATAGTCATTATTGGGATAAAGAGAGGAAGGTGTTGTTGTATCTTGTGTAAAAAGGAGCTCGGAGTATTTCTACTCATTTTTCATTGTCTTCACATTGTGGAGCGGTTGGTGCAACCCATTTGAGGATTCAAACCATGATTTCTCTCCATTTTTAGACACCAATGTATCGATGTATTTTAGCCATGTATTTTTCCATCATTATTGTTGAGATTATAAACTGACCTATCCCTTTGAGAAGTGGGTCTAGATACATAGTTCCTTTTTGGAACGAACTCTGTGATCACTTGGTGTCTCGTCTTTATATGTTTTTTTATCTTCCATGTATGTGTTACTTCTTATGTTATTTTGAGCTTCATTCACATTATTTTATGCAATTTAATTTATAAGTCATAGAACAATAACATCCTAGATCAAAGGTTTAAAATAAATGTTAATTATTCTTTCACAAACCTCCGTGGATTCAATGTCCTCTATGCAAATTGGACAACAACATGAAAATTTATACTATAAAATGCAAACACATTTTGGAAGACTTTTGTTCTAATTGAGTGTAAATATATAGTCCCATGTATGGTGATAGCAGCATATGGGATTGATTTGTCTACATCTTGGATTCCAATATGCCAAAAAAACCTATGGTGTTAATAGTTTACATTGGTAAATAAAATGTTACTAGTACAGGTTAAAGTCAAATTGAAGTATTATAAATATTGTTTTAAATTTTAAATTAATAAAAAAATCAAGAACAAAATATGTACACACCTACACACATCTCTTGACTATTGGTTGTATTCATGTATTATATTTCAATGACATTAGTGAACAACTTGGGAAACTAATATTGTTTTTCAGTTTTAAATTAATAAAAATTTCAAGTTCACAAAATATGTACACACCTACAAACATCTCTAGTCTGTTGAATGTAATAATGGATTAGGTTTAAATGACACTGGGGAACAACTTGAGCAATTGATACAAATAATTCGACATAATGGTTCATATCCCAATTTCAAAGTGTTCATTTTACACATAATTTTGCACCACCATGGTCTCCTTTTCCATGACTAGTCTCAAATAAATTCCAACAATGTTTAATATTTGATTTCCTATGAAGGGGACATTACCAAAAGAATGACTATGGATATTTAAATTTCCTTGTACATCTACATGACCATATCCAATGTTCAATTCAAATCCACATTTTTTCAATGAAACATAAATAAATCAAAATGATGTTTTACAAATGTGTATCATGTGCATGATCATCACTTATATAAAAATGATATTCTTTGATCACATGCCAATTGTATTGGTGCTTTTTTTATCATTGACATTGTGTTGAACATGTCTATACAAAACTAAAAAATATAAAACCTAGTTAGAATGATAATATTCACTCTGTATCTCCTTTTGTGTAGCAAATGTGTAATTCTCTGCAAAATCAACCACCGAAAAAATTGTCCCTGGTGAAAAAACTTTACGAGATTGTTTAAAATATAGGTATTACCATTGTTCTCTATGCAAATGCTTGGTTTATTTATAATTTTATTTTTCAAATTTCTTCAAAAAATATTTGACTCATATTTTATCCTCTTGCAAATCAATCCTTTTGGAAAGAACATTTGTAAAACAAGTAGGAATTTGAGCATAATTGATATATTCATATCTCTTCCAATCAACTGTTAGAATTAACAATGACTAATCATTATCATTATGATAGTTGAAATGGAATAAAGCTATATTCCAAAATAATTGCATTTCTTTTCGCCGACACTTTTTTTATGGTAAAATAACTCATCACTTTCTCTTTCACATAGATTTTGGATATAAAAGCACAGATTGTGGAAGGATGAGGTGAATTTGTCCAAATAATTTTACCAAATTGAAGAAAAGTGTCATAATATAATTCAAATTCCACATGATAATTACAACAACATGTTGCACAAATATCGATAATCATTACATTCCATGGCTTTTGTTGTACAAATGTATTGATCAACATATAAAATTCACTGGGATCCTCTTTGAATTTATTAAGCAATTGTATTTGAGTAATATACAATATATGTTTTGCATAGGTTTCATACTGATTTTGTGATACTCTTCGTCATATCACATGTCTTATACTTGGTGAAACCCAAGAATTTGTCACTCGATATTCATGAGCCATAGCTTTGATTCTTTCTCGAAGTCAATATTTGGAGGGTTGCCTACAAATAATCACCCAATAAGAAATCTCATCATTTTCATCTATTTGTAATTAGTTTTTTAATACTTGTACAATATTTTTCATGAGGTTCCTATTACTTTTTCCATCGGTCTTGTCAAACGTTTTTTTCTAGTACTATATGAAATAATTGATGTTTGTATTTCTCTACGTGTAATGTTAATATATATATTTTTGGATATTCCAAACATTTTAATTGCACCAACTACATTTTTAAACACATTTTGCTTCACCTTTGAATCTTTGGTCACCTTTTGAATACCCAATAATGATGTAGCTTCTTTTAGCTTCTTGAACACTAATGAAAATATCAAATTTTGAGCTTGTGTTTCCATTGCTTTAGTTTTGAGATAAGCCTCATAAATATGTTGAACACGATAACATATAATATGGTCAAGTTATTTGATCTTGAATTTATTGCTATCGATGTTTTTTAACATTTCATCATCAATGTTGATAATGCCTATATATTTCAATGAAAATTAAATTAAACTGATCATATCAAACATACTAAACTAGAAACATAAGAAAATATAGATCTCGCATTTATTAATTTGTATTAAAAAACCAAAATTCAATCATAAATAAAAATAAATACACTAGAATTTTTTATTATATATATATAAGCTTGGTGGGATAACTCAAGTGGTTGAGTGTTGTAAGTTGTGAGCAAAAGGTCTCGGGGTCAAATCTCCGGGAGGCTATACATCACTATATAAGGGCCTCACTTTATGTTTCCATTGGGTTAGACATGTAATCACAGTTAATGGGCGAGGCCCCTTCGGGTGACCCACCTATTCGTTGTTCTTGTGGATGCAACAAGCCCCACTGGGGGTAGGTGAATCACAATAAAAAAGATTATATATATATATATATATATATACTTGCCTCGATTTCATGTTATTGAATTTGGTTTTCAACATTCATTTAATCAACATTAGGGTGCAAATTTCTATTTACATCATCATTAGGTATCTCCCCAATACCTGTAAGATTTTGTTTCTTTTGTTGGTAGTAGAGTCTTTGCTTTGCATTATGGAGAGCATAATCTCGTGTGCGATCAAATTTCATTTTTATTTCTCTTTTATTGCCCATTATTATTCAATCTATATAGGTTTTAAAACAATCAACATCTTAAAACAAAAAATACAAATTTCAGGTTCAAAACAAATTGCAATTAATTTAAAAATGAATAATTTGAAACCTTGAAACTCTATCTAGCTCAAAATAAATCTATCTTAAAAGAAATCAAAATAATAATTTCATAATCTTACCTTAAAATAATAGCAATAAATTGGTCCATAAAACTTTCACCTCAAAAGAAATGAGCTAAGAGAACCTTCACCTTAGAAGCATTAGAGGAAATTTCAACTCAAAATGGGCCTCCTAAAATGAACTAATAAAGTAATAGTTAAAATAATAAAATAATATTTATTAATTTTGGAGGAAGAAAAGAAAAAAACTACTTTTTTGTTTGTATTTTTGACATATCTCCTTGTGTTTTTACTCAAATTCCGATCGGGAGAGCTAGTTGGATGCGGAATTAAATTCCGGGAGAGCTCGTTGGATGCGGAATTAAATTCCGCATCCAACGAGCTCTCTCGATCGAAATTTGAGTAAAAATACAGGGAGATATGTCAAAAATACAAACAAAAAAAGTAGTTTTTTTTATGATACCTATTCCCAAATTTATATTAAAAAAGTGTTTAAGACCTATACGGTATTTCAAATTTAAAGCAATTTCATTGGCTAACACATGATGACATGGAATTTGAATAAAAGTTAAAAGGCCCATTTTGAGTTGACCACCCGATAATTGGTTAAGAAAACCTTGACCTTAGGAAAAATTGGTTAAGAAAACCTTTAAGAATATTTTCACCATAAAATAAATTGGCCAAGATAACTTTTACTATAAAATAAATTGTTAATAAAAACCTTCACCATAAAAGAAATTCGTCAAGAAAAAATTCACCTGAAAATAAACTCCCTATGAAAGCCTTAATTTGTAAAGCCTAGTATGAAAATGTGTTATGTTTTGAAAAATACAAAATTATGTATTCAGGTTAATGCATAAATATGAATTGGATGTATTGAAAGGTAATCCCTCTCTTTTCCGATTGATGGATTTATTTAAATATCATGTTTTTGGCCGATTATCGTAAATCTAACTTTTGGTAGAAAATATTTAACTTTCAGCTGAAAATATTTATTTTTTCTTGAATTGAAAACCTGCAAGTTTGCAACAATCGCTAGATTATCATTTCTCTTTGAATTTGTCCAACTTCGGAGGGAGCGGACGAAGTCAAATACTAAAAGTCTACTTTCAGGACTAATACTGTTATTTTTCATAATTGAATCCACTTTCAATACATGCATTTTTTATTGAATTTGGTTGTGATATGTTAATTTTAATCAATTTTATGTTAAAATGTGTAGTATTTGTTTAAATATTATTAAAATTAATGAAATGAAAAATAAATAACTTTATAACAACATAGTGAAAAAATTGGAAACTATGGTATGAAGTGTTTGAGTTCCTCCTTCAAAAGGGTATTATGTGTGTGTGTGTGGTTCACAACCCCAGAGATAGGTTTCTAGGTCCACAAGTAGAAATACGAAGGGACCACCTGAAGGGGCCTCACCCTGTCAGCTCTTATTACATATCCTAGCATGGTGGGGACATCAAGTGAGGCCCATATATATCTATGCAGAGCCACCCAATAATTTGACCTCGATGTGGTTCAAACCCCCAGAGATAGGTTGCTAGGTCCACAAGTAGAAATACGAAGGGACCACCTGAAGGGGCCTCACCCTGTCAGCTCTTATTACATATCCTAGCATGGTGGGGACATCAAGTGAGGCCCATATATATCTATGCAAATCCACCCGATAATTTGACCTCGATACCTTCTGCTTACAACTCACAACTCTCGACCACTTGAGATAACTTATCAGGATATATATATATATATATATATATATATATTAATTGGAAATTAGGGAATATGTTGAGTCTAAATAAACATGTGGGACCGATTTGTTGTCCAGACTTCCCATTGTTGTGAAAGAATTGGGATTAACAATTTTATTTCTCATGTTAGTGTTTCTATTCTTATTCAAATTGATTAGGATATTTATATGAAAGAGTGACAAGCACAAGAAGATACATAAGATAGAGAAAATACAACAAACAAAACTATTTTCCTTGGGGAAAGCATAAAGGAGAAAACCCCGCAAACTTCCTCAAAATAATTCCATTACTAAGAAAATATCACATCATGGAAAAACCAAAGAAAAATAAGTCTTTTGCAACTCTCTCTCTCTCTCTCTCTCTCTCTCTCTCTCTCTCTCTCTCTCTCCCCTCATGTGAGCTTGAGTGAGTGAGTGTGTGTCTAAATGAGGGAGGGTGCCTCCCTATTTATATACATCAAGTGACTGACCTAATAACTTGACTGGGCCAACCTCTTACCCTAATAGGGCCGAATTCACATAGGGATACTCAAAAATACATTTTATTATATTCAACTTGGGGACTACTTCCCCAACTTACAACAGAGGGTTTAAATCAATGGCCATATACAATAATGACATCCCAGAAGGAGGGAAACACATCTCCAATGGTCGTACAACAATATACAATGATAATATACATTAGAATATATTCCAAAGTTACAAATACAACAACACTCCCTCTTAACTAGGAAGGTATTCTCTCTTCGCAATCATCAACACATATGGTCACGTCATCATCGTTGCTATCGTATTCCTCATCTTGGCGATAATTGAATAGGGACATCTATCAGATATATCAGTCATAAGAATTCTCTACAGAGCCATTCCTATTTCATGTTGGGTGTAGGATTAGTCCTCATCTAGGTCTTCATCATATCCATGAACAATTCATTGCGTAGTTACAACCCAGGACCATACATTACATTTCCATTGCAACCACATGCGTCTCCTACCATCATCTCATCATATCCGTATCATCTCATCATCACACATAGAGCACAACCCAGATGCATACCACTGACTACCTGCATTCTACCAGCATGGGATCATGCCAGGAATCAATATGTCTCTACGATGACCTGCATATACCACGATGCGAGAATCACCTAGGAGAAAACCAAGTACGTTATGTCTCTCCATGATCAACCCACATTCTATCGACATAGGATCAAGCCAAGACTCATTAAGTCTCAATGATGACCTGTGTCTACCACTATGCGATAATCACCTAGGAAAACACCTAGTCCCTTGTGACCTCTCATCATCTCCAACATGGGAACACATAAGGACTGATTATGTCCAAGGACAACCTGTGCACCATGCCAGGAATGATTATGTCTAAGGACAACCTCAAGGACCCATTACATCCAAGGATAACCTACGTAACATGCTAGGACTAATTACATCCAAGGACAAACTTCCATAAATCATTACATCCAGGGATAACCTATGTACTACGACAGGACTCATTAGATCCAAGGATGACTTGAAAAGATTAATTACGTCCTAGAATAACCTCCGTACGACGCCAGGATTGGTTACATGTAGGGAAAACCTATATTCCTTACCATGTGAGAACTTGTTATAGTGCATCTGTGTCTTTTGGCTTTGTCATCATCTCTAGGATGGGGGAAGACCAATACTTATTACATCTAAGAACAACCTGCGTTTACCACCATGCAAGAGCTCGCCACTCCCTCTTTCTAGGGACCTCTATTTGGATAACACCAAATCTCTCTTTGAAGTACTCAAACATCAATGTGGCTAGTGACTTAGTCAATACATCGAATATTTGATCATCCGTTTCCACATACTGGAGATTCACTACTCCTCTCTCTGCACCATATCCTGGATATAGTGATACTTGGTCTCAATGTCCTTCAACTTGTCATGGAACACTAGATTCTCTGACAACTTCATACAACTGTGGTTGTCGCAAAAGATACAAGTCACCTCTAACTCGAGATCAAATAAATCATACAGTATCTTTCAAAGCCATATTTACTATAGCCGAACAAGCTACAACATACTCTACCTCAAATCTACTAAGCATCATGTAGGACTGTTTCATGCTAAACTAGGAGATCATACTGGATCACAACCTAAAGCAACATCCCAAAGTGATCTTCCTATCAGTGGCACTGCCTTCCCAATACAAATCAACATAACCGTGTAGGTTAATATTCTGATTCGCATTATACTTGAGCCCGTAATCAACTATACCCTTCAGGTACCTCAATACATGCTTTTCCACTACCAGGTAAATATGTCTCAGGTCCATCAGAAACTGATTTAAGGTGTTCATAGAAAAGCATATGTCTAGTACTGTATTCATTAGGTATATCAATGAACCAATCATCTGATGATACATCATGGCATCATTTGTCTTTGATGAAGCATCATACAATAGCTTCAAGTTCAATACCATAAGCCCTTCATTCTCACATAAACCCAGATGATTTGTTGGATTCCCTGTTAGCTTTTGCATTATTCTTGTACTTGATATGAAAAAATTGGATCTTTGAGATGTCATGAATGATTGCAATAATTCTCTTTTGGAATCTCCCATGAAACTCTTTCTTACCCGACTGCATGTTTCTCATATTTTGAATGACTATCCAAGAGTCTCCAAAAACTTGTTAGTTTCTGATATTTAGTTCTACCATTGTCTCTAGGCCATTCATTAAAGAATCCAATTCTTCCTGGTTGTTTGTCCTACTTACCGATCCCCCCCCAAAAAAAGTGTATCCTATTTTTGTTGGGTTCAAATATTATCTCTCCCACCCACCATCCCTACCTCCCCTGGGTATCCTTTCGAGGCAACATCAAAGAATAATACAGGAAGACAAAGACCTTAGCACCGATTTTGGAAGACATACAAAGGGAGTTTTAAAGCCCAGGAATGACTTATGCTTATGTTTTGGACTGAAGGGAGCCTCTCCCAATATATTGGAATCCCATTGAATATCAGAAGGAGAGAGGTATTCTAAGTGATTGATGCTCCGTACTTCGGCGGAGAGGAATTATTTCATTTGCATTGTGGATTTCATGACAATTTTGGAGGGTGTAGTGATCTTTGCCTAAAATATCCCCTTATTCCTTGAGAGACATATTTTCCAATTTAAATAATTGGGAAGGGAGAACCACAAACTGATCAAGGAACTCTTACCTTTGAAAGTCCTCAGATATCGACGATTCCATTTGGTGAAAACCCTTAAGACATGACTAGGAAGAATAAGGATGACATTCAACTCATTGGTATCTTCTTCCCATGCTTTCTTGGTGAAGGGGAAGTAGGATAATATATGAGAAATGGACACTTCTTACCTTTTGCAGAGAAAACACCTGAGCAAGCCTTCAATTCTTCTTGTTCTTAGGTTTTTCGTACTTATAATTTTTTGTGGACGAGGAGCCAAGTGAAATCATCTATCTTTGAGGGAAGATATGCTTTCCAAATCTTCTTCCGGAATCAAAACATCGAGGGGGGGAGGGGATGCATTGGAGAAATTTTTGATATCCTTCTTTAACACTGTAGCAACCTTTTTATCCCCATCCTCAAGTGTCTTTTTCATTTCTATAGAGGATCTTTCATGTTTAGTTCCAAGAGAAGATCATTGTATTCTTTCCACAAGAAGGAATGGGGGGGTCAAAGTTCTTCCAATCCTTCTAATCTCTACTTTTGGACCATATAGAGAGATCATAGAGATTGATCACTCCCATCCTTCTTAGCCAGTATTTTATCTACTTTATTCCTTCTTTTCCTTTAAAGGGGGGTTATTCAGAATCTTGTCCTCCCAAATATCTATTCTCTTACATTTTCCAAGGATCTAGTACAAGATTTATTTAGTTAAATTTGCAATATTTTTACACATATCCTAGAATTTTGATCCATGCCCAATTGTTTCCTTGTCTAGACTTCTAAGCATGTTGCTTTTCATATACTATTTATTTAGTATTTGTTTCCACCATTCCTTTTCTACTGAGAGATATATGCAAATATTTTTATCCCATATAACAGTGTCAATCAACCTGGGATCTCTAATAGAGAGACCACCCTCTTGTTTTGTGCTACGAATAATTTCCCAATTAATGAGATGCAATTTCTTTGTCCCACCCTTTCCCTATTGCCAAAAGAAGATTTGTATCCCTTTGTTGAGGCTTCTCAAGACACCGACTAGAGAGAAGACGATAGAGATAAGGAAGATAGGCATAGAGTGAGAATGAACTTTATCAGAATTAATTTTCCTACCAATTTAACCAATTGATTCCCCAAGAGTGGATTGTTCTTTTAATTTTCTGGATTACTTCCCCTAGTCTTCAGTGTTTCTTTTGTTATTGAGGGAGATTAGAATTCCTAGATATCTGAAGGAGTTACACTTCACATTTACCTTGAAACCCAAGGTTCTTCTGATATATGAATTCAGTATTCGGGAAAAATTCTAGCTGTAGATGCAACATTTCCTTTCATTTGTTTCCTCTCCATAAGATCTTAAAAAGGAGGACATGGTGGTTTTAAAGTTGTTTTCAACAAAATCTGAAGCATTCCGTAAAAGAATGGTGTCATCTACAAATTGGGCATGGTTTGCTGGCCTAAATCCTCTAACAATATGTATCCCTGGGATCATCTCATCATCGATATTCTTGTTGAGCACTCTACTAATAATAACTTCTACCACTATGATATACATGAAGAGAGAGAGAGCAGGAAACCCTGGTGGAAGCCCCTTGTTAATTTGGAAAAACATGTGGGTCTGTCATTAATCAAAGGGGAAACCTAAGGGATTATAATGCATGCATGGATTCATTTTATGAAATCGACCGAAAAACCAAAACTTTCCATAACTTTAAAAAGGAAAATTTGTCTTACTATATCAAAGTAGTTGTCTAGATCTAATTTTATGGCCAATGCTTTCTCCCCATTGATGGCTTGAGTGTATATATTCCTGGACAATGATAATTTTGTCAATGATCTAACTTGTCATTCTCTTTCATTTGAGCTTGTAATTCATTTTTTTTTTTGCTGTGAAATGTGCTCTAAAGATGCAATCTAATTTCCTTTTTCCTGAATATTTCTCTACAACTAAGTTTCTTTATCTTCCTAAAGTTTCTTGACCATTTCCAAACTCTAGATACTTATATTTAGTTCATTCACCGTGTTTTTGTATTGATTGCCATATTCAGATAATTCATCTACATTTGCTTCAATGTATCTTGCATCATTAGCTTGATCTTCTTAAAAAGATCGTAAAACGAAAACAACATGTGTATGTTGAACAACTTCTTTTTGCAACTACTCAACTTTAGAGGTGTACTTCTCTATTATATTTAATTTTTCATTTTGCAATGCTTGCACCTGAATTCCCATTTGGGATATTGTTTCTTTAGATATAGATTTTCATGATCAGTTTAATCAATATTCTCGGTTAGAACAATTATCTCTGTAGTCTATTATAGCTCAACATTTGGCATTTTTAGCTGTTTTCTTAATTCCTTAATACTAGCTTCCTTATCTAAGATAATTGTTCTTAAATTTTCTCCAGAGCTTGATACTGAGACATCAATTATCTTGGACTTGATATTTTTAGCCTTTAAAGCTCTAGCTTTATTTATTGCCTTTTCATTATTTAAATGTTTTTAAATCTTCTCGATGACTTCTTGTATTTTTTTAATATTTATAGTTGTTGATAACAATCGATTAGAAACCATTTATCCTATATATTTATGTGATTGGATCATATAACATTCATTCATTTGGTCCAAATCAACTTAACCATAGTCTTCTTCAATTCAGGCTTCTGGCACTATTGGACCTCCTTTGATTTATTTCTATGCATGAACATCATGCTCATGTATTTATTTGATTTATACAACCGCTTGGTATAATCATCACACCTCTAGGAATATAGATATGTGGACTAAACACTACTCTGATAATAGGGCCTTGTCCTTGGTTTCATATGTTCATTAATATTTGCATGTTTTGGTGTAACATAAAAAACCTTATAGTGTAGAAATTGAAGCTTCTAATACCTTATGAAAACATGAGATAAAGATCTAGCTACAAGAGATTCCTCACAAGCATGCACAAGGAAGAAATAGAGAGGAGAATAATGAGACTGAATACAAGAGAAGAATAATAATTGAATATTGATCAAATGAATTTATTATTCATTAATGATGAATATTACATTGTTAATAAATCCTTATAAAGGAAAATATAGTTGCTAGAAGACAACTCATGCTAGCTCATAAACAAGGATTACTAAATATGATAAACCCCCATAGGTGACTAAAGCACTTTCCAAATCTATCAAGGACCTCACGATTGGATGAATCATGAGTGATTTTTCATGAGTGATGAAAAAAAATGCTAATCATGGAATCTAGAGAGAAAATCATGGAGGATGGGTTGACTACAAAAGGTAGTAGTTTCCTAGTTGACTAGCTTTACCTTATCCACTGAAAAGTAGGAATAAAGCAGGATAAAGATAGAATATGCAGGAAGGCGCAGTTACTAAATATGGGAATCAATAAATTAGGAAGGATATATATAGAATCAGGATAAAGGTTCTCATGGGGTATATATGGAAAGTATTGACCAAGTGGTGCAAGTGGATTCCAACTATCTAGGCTAGTTTATAGGAAATAAATAAGAAATGATTAAATATTGTTATCCTAAGTATGGAGTGGGTTTATAATATTCCAACACCCCCCCTTTAAGTATAAATTTATGATGGAGTTATATGAAATGATAATAAATATAGATGCATATAGGTGCATATAGGGCCCATCAACAAGGCTATGGTCACCGTTTACAATTATTCATGTTTAGAAAAGTGAGGAAAGAGGAAAAACCACAATCCTCCCTCAAGAAAGGAAAAGGCACAAAATTGAATATTTCTTCAAAATATATTTTTATTTAGTTGAATGAGCTGGCTGAACTGCTTCTTATAAATGAATTTGATGAAGAAGTTGGGAACTCCATTATCATGCGCTACAGTGTAGTATCTGCAAGAAAGAAGAGGATAGACTCCTTGTAGCTCATCATCTTATGAAAGAGGAGAACTATCTGCATGCTTGTTTATTCTATCATACTTTGATATGAAAACAAAATATGAAAAGGAAAAGAGATATGTGCATAATACTTCCCAAAGAGTATAAAAATTAACACAATCAACAACATAATCAGTTCCTTGTATAACTGCAAAATGGTGAGATGACCCATGTATCTTCTTTTCAATCTATTGTAGCAATTTCCCAATTCTGAAATGAGGCTGAAATAAATCTGAAATATCAGAAAAATTATCATATGGAACATAAAAGACAAAAGGTTTAGTGTCTTCTTGAGGATATAGGGATATAGTAGGAAAATGATGAGCAATTGGGGAAAATTGTTGGTGTAAAAATATGAATGATGGATGGACTTGAGATTTGAACCATAAGTGTTTATATTATATAAAAACATGTGAAACGTAAGTCCAAATATGGTTACTATCATGGATAACCAACTAGTGAAAAATATACAAGACTTGAAACAATTTGATATAAGTAACATTGCATAGGAAACCAATAAGGAATCAACTAGTGAACTTGGGGTTTGTATAGTCTTAGGAGTATTCATAGGTATGGTAGATGGTATGGATTATGTCATAACATGAATATGAGCCTGCAAACTTGATTCTAAATCAGAATTATAATCATTTGAATGGAGTGTGGAAGATCTTCTTAAACACTTGTCAAGATCTAGTGAAAAATCATAATCATTGGGAGATGAATCTAGGAGATTTATAGGTGTATTATTCAAGAAAGAAACTGATATTTCTGATTATGATATATTAGAAAGTGAATCTAAATCACATATTTTAGGAAAGGATTTAAATCTGTAACTCAATGCATAGTTCATATTACCTTGGGACTTCTCACTATGACAGTGTTCCGAGGATTCAATAGTCTTTTCTATATCATTTGGAACTTCGATGTTATGCTTCTCAAGAAATTGAGACATGATTTACAACTAATTATTGAAACATTTATTCTCAAGATGAAATCCCTTGATGCAATAAGAACACTTTCATGTGATCCCTTTCTTCTTCACTTTCTCCATTGAACCTTCATCAGTAGGCTTCGATCTTTCATGTTCATTATCTAACATTGGCTTCTTTTCTTTCACTATTTGATTCTCTTTTGAATTGGAATTATTACTTACTTGAACTATAAGAGCATGATACTTTCCCTTGGATATTCTAAGACCACACATCAGGATCAATTTATCTTTCTCCTTTGTTAGTGAATCAAATAATGTAGTTAAAGAAGGCATTTTCCAATTCGAAATAGCAAGCCTAGTAGCATTAAAAGTAAACAAAAAAACTAAATATTCGAGACCTAATTTGGATAGGATGGAAAGAATCAATTGATCTTCCTTCTTCTAAATACCACATTTCTTGAGAAATAGAACAAGTGACTTGAATTTGGTGAAGAAAACCTTAATAGAAAAACTGCTTGGATGCAATGAGAATAACTCATTCTCCAAATGATGCGCTCTTTTCTCATCTTGTACTCCAAAGAGAGACTCAAGTTTGGTCCATATTTGATTTGGAGTGGTCAAACCTCTAGATGAATGAGAATATCGGGATAAATAGAGAGGAAAATCAATCCATAGGCTTCATCCAACCTATTATGCCACTTATATTTCTCAACAATAACATTAGGCTCATTCCACAAAGCCAAAGAAACTCTGTATAGTTCCTTACTACGCAATAGAATGACAATTTTGGCTTTCCATTCATGATAGTTGAAGAGAGATGGGATCATAATTAAAGAGGAATCCATGCTAATAAGTTGATGCGCTCAAGAAGATACTCTCTGCAACCTGCACACATAACAAACTAGGATAAAAACTTGTAAGTTTAATTCAAGCTCTTCTTTAGAGAGGAATAGAAGACTAGATGCACTCTAATCTAGAGACCTGATAGCTCCTCAACTTTGTAGAACTTGAAAACCTGAGAACTATGATGTAGAGCTTGATACATTGAGCAGTCTTAGTGATATTATACCATCTATAAATTGAGGCTTCTAATATCTTTTGAAAACATGTGATATGGATCTCGCTACAAGAGATTTCTCTCAAGCATGTGCAGGGAAGAAAATAGAGAGGAGAATAATGAGATTGGATACAAGAGAAGAATAATAATTGACTATTGATACAATGAATTGATTGTCCATTAATGATGAATATTACATTGTAAATACATCCTTATAAAGGGAAATATAGTTTCTATAAGACAACTCATGCTAGCTCATAAAGAAGGCTTACTAAATATGATAAACCCCCATAGGTGGCTAAAGCAATTTCCAAATATGTCAAGGATCTCACGAATTGGTTGAATTATGAGTGAGTTGTCATGAGTAATGGAAGAACATGCTAATAATGGAATCTAGAGATAAAATCATGGAGGATGGGTTGTCCACAAAAGATAGTAGTTTCCTAGTTGACTAGATTTACCTTATCCATTGAAACACAAGAATAAAGTAGGATAAAGACATAATATCCAGGAAGGAAAAATTAATAAGTATGGAAGTCAATAAATTAGGAAGGATCTATGCAAAATTAGGATAAAATCGCTCCTGGTTTATATATTGAAAGTATTGACCAAGTTGTGCAAGTGGATGCCAACTATCTAGGCTAGTCGATAGGAAATTAATAAGAAATGATTAAATATTGTTATCCTAAGCATGGAGTGAGTTTATAATATTCCAACACTTAAGGGGCTGTATTTTGGGGTTGGGGAAAGTAGATTAAAATGATAAATATCAGCCACTCTTTCCCCGAGTATATCCATTTTGGAGTTCTGGGAATTTAGTGGATCATATATGATTTCCGTGAGAACGTCCCTCCCTTTGAGGAATATGGGGACTGGATGGAGAAAGATTGCCATCATTTATAAATACCATCGAATATAATTCATAATTAAAAAACATAAAAAAATTCACACACACACACACAATACTAATATATGATCCTTATAGATGTTACCAAGATTTATGTTCCAAGCGACCCTTTTAGGAAGGAACGATCGCTCCTTCCTCATAGATACCTTTCTTGGGGTTTGTTTATGACATGTTCCTTGTATAATTAGGAATTAGTCACTCATAAAATATAACCCTTTTAAATGAGCATCCTTATATGTATCAACCCTTTAAGAAAATAATTTTCTCAGAGAAAGAGTGTCTTCTCCTTCTTTAAGTGGTTCTATTTTGGAGGCGGGGAAAGTAGATGGTAAGGAGAAAGAGTGGTTTTTGTTTCCCCAAGTAGGTCCATTTTGGAGTTATGGGAATGTAGCATATCATATATGATTTTAGTGAATTTGGAAATCATTTAAAGAGAATCCACTCCTTCGAGGAATATGCAAGCAGGATGGATAAAAAATGCTTGTCCTTTCTTGATACCATTGAATAGAATTCATAATTCAAATACATAAGAAAATTGATATATTATATATAGATGTTACTAATAATATATTATTACGATAAAATTTTCCAATATTTATGGTCCAATCCAAGCGACCCTTTTAAGTAGGATTGGTCACTCCTTCCTCCAAGAAACCTATATTTGGGTTTATAGATGACATGTTCCTTTTTTACTAGGAATTAGTCACTCATCTAATCAAGCCATTTTCAATGAAATTCCTTATATGTATGAACCCTTTAAGAAAAGAATATTCACTTGTTCTCATGTTGATTGCTTTCTACAGAACAAAATAAAAAAAAATTGAGGAAGAGTACCTCTCATCATGGTTTTATATTTCTTTTGAGGAACCACCAAAAAATTGACCCCTTATTTGAGGAAGGACCACTCTTTATTCAATGAATCATTATTAGAAAACTGTAGTTGAGTACAACTTTAAGTAATAGCATCCATCCTTTCCTAATCGATTCCAATTGAATTCATCATTCAAATATATAAATAAATTTCTATATCATAGAGATGTTTCTAATATAATATACTTATAAAGGTTAATATCTAGTATAAAAGACCCATTTAGTAAGGGACAACTAGACACTTTTTTCTCAAAGGGACCTACCTTGGGGTTGTGGATCATATGTGACTTGTATGATAGGGAATTTTTCATTCCTTATTTTTATTTTTATTTTTTTGAATGAACTTTTATATGGGGAACTTTAATAAACTTTATTCTTTGTGCATTATCATAAAGATCAATTTTCACATAGAGAGAAGGAAACCTTGATTAGTGAGAGGTACCTCCTCCTATGGTGGATCTCTTTTGGGTTAGCAACATACTTGACCTTTTCAATAAGGAGAAGTCACTCTTTCTTCGTCGATCTATTATCAAAAAATAATACTACAGTACTACATCTTACAGAAGGAACAATTACGTCTTCTTTGGTGGATATTTTCATAGAAAACCACCACATTGCATTTATTCTAGGAAAGACTCATGGGTATTTACCAGATCAAACCTTTTGAATTCGAGTAAATGTTTGTATGGATCTGTTTGATAGGTTTTCTAGTAATGATAGGTATATCCTTAAGGGTCTAATATAGTATTACCCACATAAAATTATTTCCATATATGGGATATTTTGAGTAGGATTGTCTTATTCTCATCGCTTTGAATTCCTTCCACTAAAAACAACAAAGGACCTTTTTAGGATTAAGTGGCACCTGCTTAAATCTTAAATCATGGATCTATTTTGAGTAGAAATTATTTTGGACACCTTTAGGAAGGATCGTTCGCTTCTTCTGAGATTGATTCCTTCTAAAAAAAAACAATAACAATATAGTAGATCTCTAAGAGGTAGTTTGTTACTAGATTTTATAATGTTTTCTTCTTAGTGAGGAACACATATTGTATCATGTTTGAGAGGATTGGTCATTATTTATCCAATCATTATTTTCCCTTTCAGGAAATATTCATTCTTCTATTCTTACATTGATTTTCTTATAGAGAACGATACCATACAATAATATTATTCTCCTAAAACAAATATATATTAAATACAATAATATTATTCTCCTAAAACAAATATATATTTGATAAAATAAAGTGGAAAATATTATTTTATGTTTAAATTAAGTGATTAATTTTTAATTGTGTCTATTTTCATTTTGTATTTTAGAAATCCCTTCTATGATCTTTGTTCTAAAAAATGTGTGGACCTACTTTTGAATGGATTAAAATTTGTTGAAGGTTCTATTTTCTAGAAAGAAAGATATTTCATAATATTGATATTCATGATGGAGGTATCATTATAAATGTTACCAAGATTTTAAATGTAGATCTTCAATTTCCTTATCCATAAAAAGGTGCAGATACATTGTTAGAGGAGGCGGTGGTTAGTTATATTCAATGAAATACATCTAATATATTTAACCACATTTGATTTTCTCTTCAACAGAAAGAGGTGAATGATATTCCAACTTCCACTTCCACGAGTGTAGAACAAATTATAATAAGTGATGATAAATCTTATTTTATCATGAGAAAAGTTAGGTTTTTACTTAAATGTTTAGAATCCATTACATTTCCATAGG
Source organism: Pseudotsuga menziesii (assembly GCA_001517045.1). Classification (NCBI taxonomy): domain Eukaryota; kingdom Viridiplantae; phylum Streptophyta; class Pinopsida; order Pinales; family Pinaceae; genus Pseudotsuga; species Pseudotsuga menziesii. The sequence continues at coordinate 262,684 of LPNX010302266.1, forward strand.
TTTTGTAACAAATGTCATTCAGAAAGAATTTGTCGTGGGAACATTTTTGGGTGCTTTCTCCTTTTCTATTATGGTGGATGAAGTGGTTTTCTTGTATGGAATAATCTCAAGGATTAAGTGTGGAGGTATTGTAGTATGGAAAATTAAAAGAACCATATATTTTAATACAGTTTCATTATTGTCAATTGAAAACAATTTCAACATTAATCAATATGAATCTGTAGAGAAAGTATCAATACAAAATCACAATATCTAGTTTGTGGGAGAGAGGTTAATATGATATATCAATGTTATGTAAAGTCAAATTATATTGCTCGGTGAATATTTTCAAGTGTGTTTGAAGGAAACATAGTACAATTCAAACCACTCGATGGCAATGAATTTGGTATTTTAGTTCAGAAAGTCTTCTGCAACTCTGAGGACTATGGTTTTTTTTGAAGGCACTCTTGTAAGATGGTTTGCAAACCATTTTATTAACCTCAATAATATTGTTCCTTTTTATTTCATACCAAAAACCAACATAGAAGAAGACATGGTCAATATTTGAAAGATTGTTGAAAAAATTCCTTTGCATATGGTCCTTCCATGTACTCCCCATTGTGAATATATAGATGTCAAATTTAATACAAAAAGGCCATACAATTTTGTAAAGTGGCAAGTTGGAATTAAAATTTTTAAAATAAAGTTAAGCTCAGTACCTTACTGGATTGGAATTGATGAATCTAAATTTCTTCCAAACATTGGCACTGAACATTGTTGTTCGAATCTTTGTATATAAAAAATTTCTCTCAAATCGATAGTTGAATGTGGGAATAAATTTCATAGTATGAGTGAAATTTAAGAAAACGGTATGTTTTAAATTCTATGGAATAAAATGCTCCTATCGGCAAAGAAGGAGATGAGAAAATCGAATTTTATTTAAAATGATATTGGACACAATAGATGACTATAAAATTGCATGGTATAAATGCCATGGGATAAAATGGAGCACTTTCTACAATTATAAAAGCATGTTCTTGAATGGTGATGTGATATATGTGCATGGTAACAGTGGATTGGAAAAATATAGGGAAAATATTGTTGCACTGGTAACTACTATTAATAAAATTGTAGAGGATAATTCAAACAAATATCCACATCTTACATGATTAATGAGTGAATATGGAACAAGGACAACCTTGAAATTATTGCAATATAATATGTTCAATAGTTTGCTGTGAAAACGGGAAAATTAGGAAATTGAACATATTGGTTTGCATCCAATATCACAATTATCATTTATTAAGGTGATGAGAGAATATTTTCGAGATGTTAAAATTTCTAAAATCAAATCCCTTGCAAGGTTTAATGTGCATTACAATATAGGATAAGCTAAAGGGGACCACTGATCCAGCTGAGGTGTAAAGGTTGCAAGGACATTAGGAATCCCTAATAAATATATCACAACTTGTTTCCAAATGTATTATTCTCACAGAAAAATTCAAAGACTTATCTGAGTATTGTTGATGAAAAAATGGATATGCCAAAGACTTTAATTCCAAGGATGGTTAAGAAGGCAAAGGATTTTAGTAATGTTATGAATCTTCCCATATCATTGGATGGTGTTTTGATTCATGTGAACAAGATCGGGGGATTTGTCCATTTTAGTCTCTCATTTTTAGAGGTGGGATCAAATATCACTGTGATATACTTCGCTAAAAATTTAAGGATTATTGAAGAACCAATGGTTGATAAATATGGATATTTTATCTACAAAAGTGGAACATCTAATCACCTGTTGCATGATTATCTTTTGCAATTAGAGTCATATGAAAAGTGTGCGATATAAAAAAAATTATTATGAAACATATTTTTATCTCTTTTAACAGCAAGGAGAGTGTTTGAGATTATTGAAGTTGGATTCCTCTCGGTTGGGCAGACCCATGAAGACATAAATAGAACTTATTGAAGGTTATCATAAAAGGTAATATGAAAGGGTATTTTCACTCTTAGAGACTATGGATACATATAGAACATGTGAATATCAAAATTTCTATGTTCCTTATCTAATTGATGATTTTTAGGATTTAAATAATTTTTTGAAACCCCACCTTTTGGACGGAAATGCCAAGATCATCGGTATCAAAAAATGCCATTTTTAAAATATTTCTACTCATAGATATTAGTCCAGTCATGCAATGTAGGGCATCACTTTGGGGTGAAAAGTGGTCATCTCTTATTCATAATTGGTGGCCATTTCCAGATGGTAGTGTAGACTTATCGGTGGGGAACCCTATGTTATTAAATATGCAATAAAAAAATACATGGAAAAAATAAAAATAAAAAGATTAGAAACATATATTTCATTCTGGAAATTGAGGAATTGAGGAGGGAGGCGAACAATTTTGGCTTCCCAAGTTAAGTTATTGGGAGTATATATATAAATATTTGGACAGTCCCTTCAAGAGTGTTGATCTATCAACAACTAACATTTTTCCATCGACAAGCCATGATATACACAATAGTGAACCTACCAAATATTCACATGAAATTATGGATGCCTACTTGAAGGAAAATGTTCCTAAATTTTTGTATTTCTTCGTTGTACCCACATGCAAAAATCCTAGAGATGAATTCATTCCAAGAGTGGAAGTTGTAAAGGGAAAGCTGGTCATTGTGTAATCACTAGAGTTAGATTGTGCAATATGGTTTGGTAGGGAGATTAGTGATATTTATTCGGTTTTATATGCTAGTAGTCCTAATTCTTATAAAGTAGAGGTGTAGTGGGGGAATCAAGTAGGAGCATTAAAAAACTCAAAGTATTGTATAAAAATGATTAAATAGGAACCAACAATAGGCTATTGGTGCATAAAAAAATATAATGATTGATATAAATAACATCATATGGGAATGGTCACCAAGGCTAGGATGGATAGGAGAGAGAATAAGAATAAATGAGAAGGGACTTGCAACAGTTAAGTGCAACAAGAGAAGATGGGGCATAATGTGGAGAGTGGGATGGATGTTCTTATGGATATAGTTTGATGGGTTCTTAGCCCAAAAAATTTATATTTTTTACGATGGAGTCTTTGTTTTTGTTTCCTAAAATGATTAATGTACCTAAAAATAGATCGGCTGAAAGGATCGACTAGTATTTTTTATCTACTACATTGTATCGCTAAACATGTTTATTGTGTACACACAACCATTTTACTATGATATTATATTTTCCTTATAAAACATTATGTTTCAAAAGGATCGAAATATCCTTATTTTCTTATAGATTTAATGTGTATTAACTTGAGTCAAACAATAATTACTTTTATAACGTTCTCATTGAGAATGTCATGGAAACTGTTTTGACAACACTTATTTATAATGGTGTTAATGTCTAGTTTATACCTTTAAAACATTACTCATATCCATTTATATCATGGATCAATGATCACATACAATAACATGTAGAGTTGCATAACAAGTGTATTGTATATACAATTGTGCAATTGCATTGATTATTTATGTCAATGATGAAATATGGTAAACATGGTGATGAAATCCTTCTGGTTTTGTATCGAGAAGCATTCAAATTTTAACCTGTCCCAACCCTTCCATATATTTCTAGCATGTACCATAAGTGCAAAGTTAAAATTCCCCTTCTAAAAAAATTTAAAATTATATTTTTACCGTTCCAAATAATAAGGGCATAAATAATAGCAACGTTTCAAAGGAAGGGAAACTTTTTAAATTACTTGTTAATATGAATTTCAATTTAAAAATAGTGTATTTCTAATAGAATCATCCTTCTTGGTCGATTTAAAAAAAAGGGGGCCAACAGGCCCCAACCACAAAGGTTGACTTGACATCAAGTCAACTCTGCTTCATGACTCATTCCTGCACTTCTTCAATCGGTGTTCCTTTAAACGAAGGAACCAAATATGGTACTGAACAACATCAAATTAACATGTCTAGTACTAAATAGCATTAGTATTTAGCTTCTATTTCAATTTCCATATACATAAAATGCTAGATGTTGTTGAGAAAAAATATGTCTGCCAAGAAGACGCTAGCCCATCTCACTTGGAAATTGATTTTTCATCTTTAGAATCTTTGTCCTAAAGGATGCCAATCTAGCTAGCAAACCACTATATCCATATTCAATAAGAGCCATAACTCATAGAGACAGTGCACTGAGCATCAACAAGCCTAAGAAACAAGGATGAAGCATAGGCACTGGATGACTAGAAATGGGAATGGATTAGTCTTGGATTACAAGGAGTCACTCTGTTAATATCCAACAAGATGTAGCAATGGTAGAAAGGGGCTTGACATAGTGACATGTGGTAGGAATCCTAGAGGCAATCCATGCTTTCAAAACATTTATATTTCTCAAAATGTTCATATACCGCGGGTCTTGGTATTCCTACCGAGGATGGATCTTCAAAATGTCCATCTACTAAAAATAGGGCTTGGGTGAAATCAACTAGGTGATCTGTGAGGAATTGGATAACACATCATATAACAACAAGTAAAATATGCACTAGAAGGTGGAAATATTTGCATGGATTTAACAAGACAATGCACGGGAAAAATTAATGTGGGTGACGAGGGATGTTACGTCTCCTTTTTATAGGAGAATAAATTGTGATGGGGTGGAATTTCACAGGGTAAGTATTGGATATGAAGTGATACATCAGGGATCCGGGTATGGGATAAATATTCATGATGAAACTCACACAATTTGGAGATAATGGTTTAGGGAATTGAATGTGAGATAACTGGATAATGATGAAGGATCCATTGCGTGGGAGGGACAACTAGGATGTGGTAGAGATGGTATGGTTAATATTTCCAGGATGTCACATGGACTGCATTGGAATGGCTATGGATTCACATGAATGATCTAATTGATGAATTTTTGGAATCCATGTGTTTATAACTTGACGTTTCTAAATTTTTTATTTGATGCATTTCTATTTTGTTGTTTCTAATTTTTGGAATCCACGTGTTTATATTTTGATGTTTCTAATTTTTTGATTTGATGTGTTTCTATTTCGTTGTTTGTTTCTACTTTTTGAATCCACGTGTTTCTAATTTTTTGAATCCATATTTTTCTTTGTTTTCTATTTTGTTTTTTTTTGTATTCAAACCCCCTCACTCCTCATGTTATGGCATCATGTGGTAGAAATTTCACCCTTCAATGACTATTTCAACTCGTGTGACCAAGGTTTCTATGCAAGTAACAAATTCTACAACATAAAGTATCAGATGAGGAGAAGGTAGCTATGGATGTGGTGGAAGGGGAGGTTAAGCTCATTAGGGCCTACCAGGAAGATGATGAGGTTGAGAAAAAGCTTCAAGGGATCATTCTGAACTTGGGTTGCACTTGTATCAGGATATATCTATTCTATAGGACTACAAAACTATATTGTCACACAAAATCAATGGTATTCATGGGCATGTAACCGAAGGGTGAATACTTCCACCAATTGAAGCAATGAATGGAGACATTAGAGGAGGAGAATGTATACCTCTTGAAAGTCATTAGATGGATGGTTGGGTGATTGTGGGGATCATTTGAACATCCGGGTGATATGGATGGTAGATTGGGGGTATCCTTTGAACATTCTACTAATAGGAGGAGGCCCTTGGAATATTCTTGCTTGAACACTTCAAATGGGTCTCCTTCCTAGGTTCTACAACATTGGGACTAGTATCAATATGGTTTTTTATGTTTCAGTGTCAAGATATTTTAGTTTAATTTAGTTTCTTTCATATATAAATCTGGTTTTTATGTTTGAGTTCCTGGGATATTTTATGATGTTTTGTTATATATTAATATAGTTATTTTTCACTTAGAAAAAATATTTGCGGAACAAATGAAGTGTTATGTGTGGAATAAATAAATTAAAATTTGTGTGGATTAAATGAAGTATTATGTGTTGAATAAATAAATAAAAATTATGTGTGGATTAAATAAAGTGTTATGTATGGAATAAATGAAGTGTTGAGGTTTATTGTATACATTGTTGATTTTTCTTCAAAGTTCATATTCTATTATTTTCCTTTATAATAAGAATGTAGGGTTTATGGAATATTGTATTGTCCTGAAGATGAGCCAAGGATGGCTCGAAACTTAGACACCAACCTATCTCATACTGTAGAATCTCCACAAGATTCCATAAACCTCTACTGCAGATTCTCGTCCAAAACAAATGTAGGGTTTGGCAGTACAAGCTCTTTTAACAATGGTAACAAGGCTACCAAGGAATCCTTGACAAAATTGTCTAGGAGGAAGACTATTATAGACATAGTTAAGTATAATATGGATCTTGAATATTATAAACATTGCACTATTTAGATTCAGAAAATGCAACTTTGGAAATGAAAAATGCACTTTTTGAAATGAAACTCACACTTTTTTACTTGAAATTCACACTTTCATAATAAACAAGTACACTTTTAGGGTTCACAAGTAGTAAAAAAACATACTATTGGAATAGAAAAACACACTTTGCAAACCCAATATTTCCACTTTCAGAACCCAATTTTTCACTTTAGAATGGTTGTTATTGACACTTTGAAAGGCTAAATTCACACTTTTTTAGTCCATATTTTTCCTATAAAGTCCAAATTTAATGAAATATGCATTACATATAATGATTGTCAATTACATATGTACAAATGCATAAACATGCTCTACCTAAGATACATTATAGTAAGTCGATATTAACTAAATACTAAGTGTCTAAATATCCTAATAAACTTATCTAGATAGTTGTTCATGTGTCTATGTTGTCATCCCATTATGACGACTATGGAAATAATTTCTTCAAATACAACATATTGACAAGGTTGTCGATAAGGTATCCTTCAAGCAAACCAAACACTGTAGGATCCTTTGGGGAGGCATTGTTTAAGGATGTAAAGGAATTTCCACAACAGGATGAACTAACTAAATGAGAACAATATCGCCTTCACAAAACATGCGAGGACAAATATGGTGAGTGTAATTTGGAATGTTTCTTCATGGCTTAATTTTGTTGTAACAAAGTGTGAGATTATTCGTCATGGTTTCAAAGTAGTTCAACAATTGTCTATAGAGTAATAATTTCGTATTGGATGGGTAAGAATTCCTCGATGTCGTGAATGAGGTGGAAAGCAGTGAATGTCCTCATTATCTTGATAGATTCTATGTAATCCCATATTGTGTAAAATACATATGATGTCAATTGGTTTTTTTCTTGTTGACCATCTATTGGAGAATGGTTTTAAGTACTCTATTGAAAAAAACAACATATCCATTAACTTACGGATATTGGGGGGTGTAAAATTCATGTGTGAATCCCAAAAACAATGACTATTCCTAGAACATCATGTTTTTGAAATAAATTTCATTTTTTGAGACCAACTATTTGGGTATGCCAAATCATGTGATGACGTGGTTAAATAAGACTCTACCAACTATTTCTCTAGTGTTGTTTAAATAAGGTGTTTCCTTAGCCCACCTGTTAAAGTAATTGACGGTGACAACTATTATCTTATGGCCTTGAGAAGACATGGGACAAGATTCCATTAAATCGATCCCCCATTTGTAGAAGGGATTGATAGTGATGACTGTGTACAAAGGGGGTGACAGAGGACTTGGTTTTTCTAGAGAAAATTTGTCATTTTTTCACACTATTTGAAGGAGTGAATACAATCATTGAAGAGTGAGAGCCAAAAGTAGTCGACACACAAAATATTTTAGGCCGTGGTCAATCCTGATAAGTGGTCATTGCATGTGTCTTCATGGAAATAATTAAGGAATTTCGTATCCTTATGATGAGATAAAAACCACCACAAAATGGTATCAGAACCTTATTCATAAAGAATGTCTATGATGGGGGGGTAACAAGGTGATTGGTGATGATATCACCTTGGTACAACTTAATATTGACTTTTTTTTCCATATTGAATAAATATTGAGAAGGAATATTGGCATTAGAACTTGGATACTCTTTCTCTAACTCTTTTCTCAACTCCTTTTTTGCATCGTCTTTATTTTCTAATTTCCCCTCTAAACTGATATATGAGTTAGAGGGTTCAAAATCACTGAAAGTTCTTAACTTTCTCTCTAGAGACACCATGAGGATTGACATGTTGTGTGATATATTTTTGACTTGTATTTCCATCTTTCGTAAATCATTGCTCAGAAGTCGCTTCAACAAACTCGTCCAACATGGCTAGGGTTTGAATAGTTTTCCTTCACCAACTACTCTATCCTATAATTTCTGAAAAAACACCAAAGAAACCTACTCTAATATCAATATGATATGTAAATCGTCATGGATATTCTACTGGAATAGTTTGTCACAACATATATTACAAATTAGTTCTTTCAATTAACTTATTTCCATTGAGTGCCAAATAACTAGAATCATAAGAAAATAACTAGAGAAAATAAATACACAAATAACACAAGATATACCCTGGGAAAACCAACTATGGGGAAAAAGGAAATCCAATGAGGACTATGCCTTGCAAATTTGTATAAAAGGAAAATACAAAGGAAATGGTACTCTCTATGGAGTTACCTATGACTCTATGGCCATAATGGTTACTACATGATATCCTATGTTCTATACTATGATCTAATATCCACTCCCATTCTATTGCTCAACTACAAAACAATACAATAACATCAAAATTATGGAACCCCTTTTCCTCCTAATGGTATGGTATTTAACATAGCTTGATAACATTATAGGGTTAATTTTTAGGGGTTTTGCATGCCCAAACTTCTGATTATGGTTAGGGTTTTGGATGTTCTAAAATGTTCTTGAATTTCCACAGGTGACTACATTACGTGTGAGAAACGAGATTTGATTTGGAATCTAGTTGGTACCATGGTGGTTAATTGTATAGGTCAACTTGCAAGAACCATACTTCTACATACAAACTCTTTTTGAGGTGATTCTTGGACTAGTGAAAAGGGCTCAGAGTTTAATCTACAAAGTGAGACCTACCCCTAGAATGGGACCTAAAAGACAATTCATACAATAATCCAACCCAAAGATCACCAAAATAGACGAAAAATTATATATTGATCCATTTTAGATCACCCCTTTCCCTTAAAATTTTCAACATGTCTCTAGGAAGGTTGTAATTTCCATAGCATCCAACATTAGGGGTATTTTCCTGGTCTCATTCCTTTTCCATCCTCCATTTTCCACATCAATGAGTCACCAATTAAGGGAAATTACACTATTAACTCCTTCTAAATCATATATGCATTTTGATATGATTTTGATGCCCTTATCTAGTCTTCACCTGTTAATGATTCAATGTACTTATCTCTCACTACCTTTAACCACAACCATTTATTTTCCACAATTATATGTACACCCTTTTTAGATAAGGCTCTAGAAAACAAATGGATGTTAATCCATCCCTAGTACTTTTTTGTATTATCATTGGACTTAAAGTAAAACCCTAGATTTCTAATGCCAGTTTGTAAAATTTATTCCACAAAGGGGGGCCTTTTATAGAAAATCATTTTATCTTCCTCACAAACATTCTCATTATAAAATTATGGCTTCCTTAAATTGAACTACATTCATGTTGCCTTGCAGTAATGCTCCATAATATCATGTAGATTTTGAGAATCTTTGTAGGATCCACCACAAGATAATAAGTTATCATAAAAAAATATGGCTAAGGATAAGGGTACTACTGGTTTGGATTATTTAATAGTTCCTAAATGTTTACCCCTTAGTATTTCTCTGCTTAATCCATCAACTACCAATAAAAAAACAAAGGAGACAAGGGGAATCCTTGCCTCATTCCTCTATATAGTATGAATAAATTAGTGGCTACCTAATATATCAACATTGCAAAGTAAACAATATTTACACAACTCATAATCCATTATACAATATAGATCTTGGAGCCAAAATGAGTTAACGATAATTACAAATCTAATAAACTTACTATGTCATATGATTTTGACACATAATTTGTAAGGACCATATCTTGTAACATTTTAACCTTGATATAGTGGACTACCACATGGGCGACTCCCACTACCTCATGAATATGTATACCTGCTAAAAACCCAATTTTTTCTTGAGAAATGGACTTGGAGAATAGGGATTTAACCCTTTTCGAAATTACTTGCAATATTATTTCATAAATATTATTTCACAAGGAGATGGGTTTGAAATCCTCATAACTATGAGTATTGAAAATCTTGGTTAAAACACAAATGAAAGTAGAGTTTAAAGTTGCAAAGACCTTCCCATTCTTCCTAGATTACTTTTCTACCCTTAAAATGTCCTCCTTAATCAACACATAGAACCCAATGAAAATTTATGTCAACCATCCATCTAGTCTTGGGATTTTGTCCGTTTGAAATGATCTTATAATCTCAAGTAGTTCCTCTTTTGAAATATACTTTTTCATTGTATCATTATCCTCTTCAAAAATCAAGTTGAGGAAGTTCGTATCCATATTGACTACTTCTGTTATAGTAGCTCTATTATCTTCTCTAAAGAGATCTTTAAAATAGTTTACCCCTTCCTTCGCTAGATAAACATGAATTGTAACCATATTATGATTATGTCCATCAGTGATTTAAATGGTATTAATGTTATTTCTATGATTAACTACCCGATGGAAAAAAAATTAACGTTATCATCTCCTTTCTCAAGCCAATGAGCCCTACTCTTGAGTCTCTAATATGCTTCTCTTTCACTTAATAGTTTCTTCTTTATTGATTCAAGAGTATTGATATTTATCTTTTGTTCTTTATATGGAAAACCATGCTAGATATTGCAAACATATCCCTTATAAGAGACTTTCTACCTCCAAAAAATATTTATCTTTCCTAGGCCTTCTTTCATGATCCCATGTCAGTAAGGCATGTTTCACTTTTTTGAGTTTGGTTGAAAATTGAATTGCAGGATATTTTCTCCCATTGATATCAAAATATTTCTAGTGTTGATTTATCATATCAATGAAGAAATTATCTTCTATCAATCCTATATTTAATTTAAAACAGTAGTGTGCATTCTCACCCCCTAAATCCATTTCTAGAAGGACCAGAAAGTGATCAAACTCCCCTCCTGATCCAATCCACTGCTTCAATATCATTGTTTCATTGATAAACCTTCAAACAAAATAAATATATCTAATCTTTTTGAGATTCTTCCACTCTCCATTATCATGATCCTCTAGGTTGGTATCATATTAATAGGATGTATATCGATCATACCATAATAGTGAAATCTGTCAAAGGGTACACAATAGTATAATCCCCCAAAAATGATTTGAGGTCCCTCAAGAAAAAATAAAATCCCCATATACAATGGTATGAGGATTATTTAGGAGTGTCAATTTCAAGATTCCCTCCCATAATTTTACCCTCTTAGAGCAGGGCCCATAAATATTTATGACTATGAATTCCAAGTCCAACTCCCTTGAAAACTAATGTCATACAAAGGATTATTTAAAGGCCCAAGAATGAGTACACTTGATTTTTTTAGTCATCCATCATGATATAAGGCCACTAGATCTATCTTTTGCATCTAAAAAGGTAAAATTCCCAAGCTAAAAACATAAACTACTTCCTTCACCCATAGAATCCCAAAGAAGAAACAATTTAGGGTTTTGAGCCTCTACAATTATTTTGATGGCTTGCTCTTCCAAGGGGTGACTTGTGCCCCTCTAGTTGAGATACAAAATGGTCAGTAAGAACAAAACCCAAAGGTTGGAATAATCTAAGTCCCCCAATGATGGATAATTTCCTTCTTTCTTGAATCTCAAGGTTTGAGTTTTCCCATGCTCAAGACATGTTATATTTTCTACCTCTCAATCCTCCTTTTTACATTTTGGATCCGATGGATCCAATCCTCCAAACCTAGAATCATCGACCTCGGTTCTTTCACATATCCTTGAACTAATGGGATATATATGGGGTCCTTCACCTGTACCAATATCATCACTTAAATCTAGTAGAGTATGTCCCAAATCCTTCCTTGTGTCCTTAGATAATGCTTGGTTAAGGTGAAAGGTGGGTGAGCCCAAACAACCCCGACCTACCTTATACACCTCGAACCATAATATTTCCTCTAAGCCCCCAACACACACTACTATGAAGAAAAATATCCTATGACTAGGGTTGAGGTCATCGGCATACTTAGGGTTCTAAGACACACATCTAGGGTTTCACAATATACAAAATAAGGTCTATACACAAGAAAATATGACACAAAGAGTCTGAAAGATAAAGAAGGATGAAACTTGATTATGTAGGTAGATATTAGATTTCGTTGTTCCTTGCTCTGTTTATGATATAGTCCAACGTGTCCAATATTATACCTACAAAATCAATCCAATACATTCCTCAAAACATTTGGATATAAAAAGGTTGTTGAATTTCAAATAGAACATAGAAATAAACTAGTTAAACAACTGAGCATCAACATGTAACCAAATTTGAGACAAACACGAACACAGTGATTTGGGAAGGGCAAGATTTAAATTCTCTTACTAACAATGGAAATAATTATGGTTACCTTATTTATTCCTTGGCACCTTGTGAAAGCTTGACTCTAGATATTCTGCTTCTCTTCTCTAACAGTCCCAAGCAAAGCTCCAATTCTTAAGGGTTTGAGAGGAACTAGGGAATAAATGGAAAAGTAAAGGGAATTTAAATTCATCTAGCATAATAGTACTTGGGATAAGGTTCCATTTCATGGCCAATATCCCTTTATTTTTTCGGAGAATGATATGTTTATATTCGAGGAGAAAGCAGTTAGAATTGAAGGGAAGTTACCAGAACTACCAAAACTGGCTAAAATTCGATATTTCTTTATGTTTTTTATGAATTTTAAGAAAGGGAAATGTTCATGTAACATTCCCTTGGGTCAAATGTGACATACCTTTTCAGGAAAAATGGGCTAAAGGACAAGTTTTTAAAGTTGTTTTTTCCTCCAAACTCTGTTACAAATCCTCCAATTGGTAGGAAATCCATGAATGAGTTACGACTATATCATCAAGCACAAAATTAGGGATATTCCATGCATAATGTCCTTTTATATTAATAACAATTTCATCTTGAAAGTGTCTCCATGAAAGTGTCAACATGAGAGGAACATCATGAAAGTGTTATCGATTTGGGATATAACACCCATAGGTCCATTTAGCAGTCTAAAATATAGATATACACATACCTTGAATTAGTTGATGTCCATTTAAATAGTTTTTGTTGAGGAACACATTTCTCATTTTCTCTAAGGGTAAGATAACACCCTCATCCATTTTATCAGGATAGACTTACTATTGCAATGTATTAATTGTTTCTTCCATGCTTCCTTCTAAATGAATACCCTCCTTTTGATCTAATGAAACCACTAATCCATCTTGAACCTTATTGTTATCCCTATTAATTTTTCCATCCTCTTTATTATAAACCCTATGCTTGGAAACACAAGTGTAGTCTCTTACAATATAACCATAAATATGGCATCTTACACACTTTGAAGGGAACTCTAGTGTAATCCAAGGATTGACGGTCATAATGATTTCCATATGCACTATCCATATCCTGAGCTAATCCTTAATGCATATCTATGCTCGCTAGAATAAGTTCCATGGCTAGATTTTTTTTCCATAAAGTTTAAATATGCCTCATAGTAGATCCTTAAAGAACTTCCAATAGCCTTAAAAAATCCCACTGACAAAAATTCCACTGGTAAACTAGGGAATTTGGCCCATAGATGCATAAGTTCCATCCTTTCTATCTTGGAATAAAATAAAGGAATCCATTGCTTAAGAAACAACATGGACAACCCCCAATTCCACACTAAGCTGATGATTTTCTTGAGATCCACCTTTGATTTTAATGTAAATCCCAATCATATCCAAGCCATGAGGAAAAATTGAGGTTCATAATCCAACACATATTTACAACACAACATCAACCATTCCTATATATATTATTTTTCCCAACCTCCCCCCCCACCCCCCAATGAATTTCCCAACCAATGTGTAGGTTACCATGTTGACCACCTCATGCATTTTTATGTCTTCACCTAAAACCAAATTTACAGGAGCCACTTTCAATTCTACACATATACTTCACTTTTTATACCTAATTATGTATTTATAAGCTTCACCATTACCCTTCCTTCCTATATCCTTCTCACCCAATCCTCCCATGATAAAACTTGCCTCCTTGATACTAACATATCCCACAATTGGAACAACATGACATGCATGTGCTTGCTCCAAAACATAAAAATTACAACCTCCCTTCTTGACTAAATAAGGATTGTGATTATTGGGTAAGTGAACATATACCTATCAAATTCAGAACACAAGATACCTCACAAGAAAAAGTTAGATATATGTTTGGGACAAATCAAGTGAAAGGTTTTATTGTGTACTATTAGGTTGAGAAAATGTGTTTTCTAAGCCCGACGCATCCATGCCTTTCTCGCCTATTCCTTTTATCACCTTATCCCTTTATCCACTTATGGGAAATATTACATTGGATCAAACCCAATACAGTGCATTCCTAGGGTGGTATGCCACCTTGGTAGTTGGTGAATTATGGATGTCAATCCCTTTGTAGGGATCTATTGAAAAATCAACTTCATCAATATCCATCTTGGGATTGTTTCCCTAGTTCAAACCCACCTCATCCCATCTAAACCCTGGTTCCAATATTTATGATTTCTCTACTCAAGTTTTTTATATTATATTGTTAATTTATATACTTGAATTAAATATATTTATTAATATTTTTTTCCATGTAATTAATCTAGGGTAAACAATCATGAAATTCCCATTATTTCAAGGATGGTACCCAAGATAAACCCTAGATTATTCAGGGCATAAGGTAAAGTCTATAACGAGTATCAAACTTTTGTTACAAAAAATACTCATTTTGAGCTAAACATGTCACTTATGGGAGTAAAACTTGGGTGGGGAGTATAAAACTCCATCTCACAACCACTCGATCTAGTCCCAATTGGCTATTAAATTAATATTATATATTTTAATTTTTAATTTATTATTAATGTATGCTTTTCTTTCTCTATTATCTATATTAATTAATTAGCTAAATTTACTTTTTTTACTATGCATTATAAACTAATGTATTTTTGAATTTATCTCGAAACTCAAACCTTTTCAATTATATTTTTCTCCAAGAAAAAACAAGTTGTATTTTAATTACCAAAATATAAACAAAAATACATTCTTCAGGCCTAATGTCTTCTTGCATAACATTCAACGCTAGTCCCTTATCAACTTTGACCGCATTGATTATGATATTTTCTAATACTATATAAGTAAGAATACATACAATTATACAAAACATATAAATCCTCTATTAAGGAGGAGGAGGATTATGTGTCCTCTCTATTAACCCGCGTAATAATCAACATACTTGACTGACCCCAAATACCATCATTGGATAAGAAATTGGCTTGTTGATTGTGTTCTTGTAAAACATGCCTGCACATGATCATAAAGAAGAGGAGGATATATCTTTAAAATTCCTACCAAATTCATGCAACCATATATCCTTGAGGGAATTTGGCCATACCATCCATTGTATAACTAAGTAAGAGTCCCAAAAAACTTGGGGATCCCTTATCCCTTCAGACCATTTGATACATAAAAGCACTCTTAGAGTCAATTAACTCAACATAGTTGTTTTTTCCATGGAAGTGTTTCTTGAAAAGGAGAACCAACAAGAGTCCAAAATATGTATAATGCCTCTTAATATGCAAATGTAGTCATGTCCCTGACAAGATTCAGCAAAGAACCCCCATCATTGTCATTTATCAATCAAAATCTCATTGATCACCTAAGGAATTGAGCAAGCTAAGTTTTCCTTATAGAACTTAGTGAGAGCCATGATACAATGAACTAATTGAAAACAATGGATCTATGTAGATTACAAAATTCCAACACTATAGGCTAGCTAAATTCCCCACAACACTAGAAAGGGAATGCAACAAAGGGTTTTAATATATTTTCAAGTAAACTATTGTCTAAATTTCAAGTTAATACCATCATATTCCCATAAGTCTTGAAGCTTCATTCCTACTTCAATGTATTTCTAGACCTGTTTTGAATAGGGACAATGTAGAAAAATATGAGGGACATTCTCTTCTATTTCACGAAACAGATTGCACCAAATCATGCCTTGAACTTGCAACTTCCATAAATTTATCCAAGTAATAACCTTGTGTGATAAGACCAACCACATGAAAATTCTACATTTAAGAGGTGTGTGTATATTCCATAGCTTCTTTCTCCACCACTACCCTTCATCCTGTGAAGAATAATGGACCTAACAGCCTATTTTTACTGTGTATCATCCCCCTCCTCATTACCAATCCAAACTAATTTGTCTTACTCAGGCCAGAGACATATATGCGATCAGTGAAGTGACTGTGTAAAATATTCCCTTTATGGCATCAGATTCTTGAGTATCCCTAGCGTCCGAAGGTCAACCCATCCTTGGTGACATATTGATGTGGATGCTTCCTCTCCAACTTGATTCAAAAATACAATATTGTTCTCTCTTAGATAACCATTTAGAGCATGTGTAAGTACTACCTTCCTCCCATATCCCATCATTGAGTATTCATCAATTCAGAATTGAGTTCCCTTGCCAAGTTTCCATTCAAGAAAGGATCCAATTATAGGATATGTTGTGACTATTTCCTTCCAGTGATGTGAACTTCCACATAAATATTTGTTTTCATTTCTAATTCAACCCAAGATGTCAATTGAGCTCCAATATTTTCTGGTGATGATGCTTTTCCAAAGACCAAATTAATGTAGAGATAAATTTCCAAATAGATTTTTCTTCCAATGATTTACTGAATATGGAGAGTTTCTTAAGTCCCCATCCTCCCACTGCTTTAGGTTTTGCAACTAAGTTCCAACTGGTCTGGTGGAGACTATGTGACTCTTTTCCCCACCAAAGAAATTGACTACAAAGTCTTTGTATTTTGGAAAGAAATCCTTTAGGAATGCAGGTGATTAAGTTCCAATAAACATGAAGAGATTCCAAAATGGATTTAACTAAGGTGAGTCTACCTCCTCTAGAAATCCATATTTTGCACTAATGATGAGTTCTTCTTTCTATGAGGGGTAGTAGCCAGTTCCAGACAAATCTACAATAGTCATTCAGTTTTAGAACAAAGCTTAGGTACTCAAGTCCCTTATTAAAATATTAAACAAAGAAATGAAATACGTTGTGATGAATATATACAACCTGCTCTTCACCATTATTAAAATAGGATGATGGATTCTCTACATTGTTTTGCATGCATGTAGCTTTACAAAAGAGTTTAATATTTTTTCCAAGGAATGACCTTCATGTAGTGAGCCCATGGTAAGTAGAAATATACCATCAACAAAGTGTAGGTAGTGATATTTAAATTCTCGCCATATATAAGATCTAGAATCTTCAAAATACGACGAGCCTCCTTAATGGATTGGATAATCCCTTCCACAACAAGCATAAAGCAATAGGGTGATAGAGGGAGTCCTTGACACAATCCTCTAAAAGGCGAGAAAAAGGGGGATACCAATCCATTTATTAGAACAACATAAGAGACCCAGTGAGATTGATGCAGGAGCATCCAAATCAAACTCCATTTACTAATGAGTCATCTTGCCTTGTAATCAAGTTCTAGATAGATAGGGTTCGATGAAAATTAGAGAGAATTAGTTCTAAATTTGTAATAAGTGGCAATTTTGCCTTTGTTCTCCTTGATACCTGCATGGATTTCTCAAGGATCGATCTTTGTCGATAGGGTTTTCTTTTATTATTTCCTTAGGTCCAACTTAATCAGATCTGATAGGTTTTTTGAGTGTTATAAATTAATTTGAGTGCAATAGGTCAAAACACACAAAGAGACAAGAGAGGGAAATAGGAAAAGGAAAAAGGAGTGAAAGATGAGAGAATAAAGAGTGTGCACAGAAGGAGTGAATAAGTCAAATTCTCTGTGTTTGTAATTCTGATCAAGTTGAATAAAGAACAGAGGATTACATTTCGTGTGTGTTTTGATGGATTTCTGGTTTTATATAATTCTGTAGAGATATGAGTTCATCCTGCCTTCACTTCATATAATTCGGTGTATAAATTATTTACTTTCCGAATTGTAGAGAAATTGATCCTTTCAGTGACCAATTTGGTGAGATATGAAGAAAGATCCCATAGAAGCTCAAACAGAGAAGAAAGGTTGCGATAGAAATCGATGATTACGATCTGCTCCGCATCTGGAGACAGATCAATGACTGAGAACTAATCCGCAAGAATCGACAGTGTGAAAGACTTTGAAATTACGAAAATCGGGAAACATGGAAATTGTGGGAACTCAGTTTTTGATAACTCAAGTTCCGCAACCTGCATGCGGAATAGAATTTTGTGGCCACAATCAAATTGTGGAAGTTCAATTTAAAAAAAAAAAGTTGTAAAGCCGCATCCCGCAATCTACAGTGTTGCGAAAAAGGAGTTGTGGGAAATGTCTTGCGGAACAAAGTTTGAGAAAAAGGGTGTCACAGAAAAGGAGTTACAGGAAACGTCTTGCGGAATGATGTTTGCAGAAAAGTTGAATTGCAGAAAGGTGGAGATTACGGAAGAAAAATCTTGTGGAAGGGAAAGATACCTAAGTTAAAGGTAAGAAAGAATATTTCAATCAGGAATTCAGCCTGTAAGTTGAAGTTTTTGATCTAGTTGGTCTTTGAGGCCATTAGTTTTGGTATCATAGCAGGACAAAGATTCTGCATAGTAGCTCAGTTGATCAGTTGAGTTTGCGAAGAAATATGCCTCCAAGAAGGGGACACATACATGGAGTTCCTGTAGGACGTGGTCGAGGAAGACAACGTGGAGAAACAGAAATGGAAAGAAACATGGGAATAATGGAAGAAAGGTTAGAAGTTATGGAAAGAAAGAACAATTCAAATAATTCAGATGATAGTGATGAATAAGCTGAATCTAAATCCTCTGAGGAAGAAGAAGAAGATCCTGATGAAGTTAAAATCTTGAAGATGTTGCTGAAAACTAGTGGCAGACCAAGAATAGAAGTACCTATGTATTCAGGTAACTTAAATGTCGAATAAATTATGGATTGGATTAATGCTCTGAATAAATACTTTGATTTTCAAGAGATAGAAGACAAGAAGAAAGTAAGATATACAACTACTAGATTGAAGGGACATGCAACTATCTGGTGGGATGAGCTCCAGATCCATCAAGAAAGAAGAGGTAAGAAAAAAGTTAACTCTTGGTATAAGATGTTGTATAAGATCATTAGAAGTCAATTAAATCTTTAGTTAAATCTTCTTAGACGGTTACAGAACCTTAGACAAAAGGCTATGACAGTAAAGGAATATATCAAAGAGTTTTTTAGACTGAATATTAGATTTGGACACACAGAGGGAGGTCTAGAAAGAGTAGCTAGGTATATCAATGGGTTGAGATATGATATACATGATGAAATCAATCTATTAAATTTGAAAACTATAGAAGATGCATATCAGGTATCTTTAAAGGTAGAATAGAAATTGCTAAGAAAGAATAACTAGAGTAACAGAGGAAAGAACATGGTAAGAGGCAGAGGTGTTCCAAATAGAGGAGTTAGAACTTCTAAAGATGAAACTAAAATTTCTAATAGTAGCAATAAATCATTCCAGAGAGGAGGATTCAAAGGAGGTAGAGGAAGAGGTAGAAATAGAGAAGTAAGATGTTATACTTGTGGAGAGGTTGGACATATGTCTTGGGATTGTCCAAGAAATAAATTTGCAGGTCATAGAAATGTGAATGTTACAGAGGCTTAGGAAGAATCAAAAGAAGAAACAAAGGTGAATAATCATATAGAGGATGGAGAGGCTCTTATGTTGAAGAGAGTCTTGGAGAAGATAGAGAAACAAGTACATGAACTAGTTCAAAGGAAAAGTCTGTTCAGAACAAGGTGTAAGTCACAAGGTAAGTGTTGTAAAATGGCTATTGATAGTGGTAGTACTGATAATTTGGTTTCCAAAGAGATGGTAGAGAAGCTGGGATTGAAGAGGATGAAGCATCCCACTCCTTACAAAGTTTCCTGGTTGCAGAAAGGACATCAACTCTTGGTGAATGAGTAGTGTAATGTGGAATTCTAGATTGGTACTTAGAAGGATGAAATATTGTGTGACATAATGCCTATGGATGTGTGCCATATACTCTTAGGGAGGTCATAGCAGTGTGACAGGATATTTGTTCATGATGGAGGAAGAATACTTATTCTCTGGAGAAAGATGGGAAGAGACATACATTGTCACCCTTGGAAGATGAAGCAGTTTAGGGAAGTTCAGGATCAAGCATTCTACTGATGTCTAGAAAAGACTCCTGTTATAGGAAGTTCAGAAAGAAATGGATCTACATTTTTCTCTTATTGGTAAGACAAAGGTAATTTTAACTTCTACAGATTTAGATTATTTTCCAAATGAAGTTAAAACTTTGCTTGATGAGTATTCTGACATTATTGTGGATGAATTGCAAAATAAATTACCTACCGTAAGAAGTATTAGTCATCACATTGACTTAATACCTGGTGCAAGTTTACCTAACAAAGAAACATATAGATTAACACCTCTAGAAAATGAAGAAATCAAATAACAAGTACAGGAACTATTGGAGAAGGAATTGGTGAAAGAGAGTTTGAGTCCTGGTGCTGTACCCACTGTAATAAGTCCAAAGAAAGATGGTGGGTGGAGAATGTGTACTAACTCCAGGGAAATAAACAAGATCACTATCAGGTATAGATTTCCTTTACCCAGAATTAATGATCTGATGGACTGTTTAAGTGGTTCAAAATATTTTTCCAAAATAGATTTGAAAAGTGGATATCATCAAATTATAATAAGGGAAGGGGATAAATGGAAAACAACATTTAAAACTAATGATGGTCTATACGAGTGGTTAGTGATGTCATTTGGGATTAAAAATGCACCCAATACTTTCATGAGATTGATGAATGATGTTTTGAAAGAATTTACTGGAAAATTTGTAATAGTATATCTAGATGACATCCTGATTTTTAGTTAGAACAGAGAAGAGCATCTAAGGCACCTTCAATTGGTGTTGCGGACTTTGCAGAAGGAGAAGCTGTTGATAAATTTGAAGAAGTGTAGCTTCCTAAAAAAGGAATTGGTCTACTTGGGGTTCGTGGTTTCAGAAGAAGGACTAAAAATGGATTTTGAGAAAGTGCAAGCAATTTTAAATTGGCCAGTTCCAAGGAATGTTTACGAGGTAAGAAGTTTTCATGGAATTACTATTTACTATAGGAAGTTCATTAAGAATTTCAGTAAGATTTGTGCACCTTTAATAAATGCTTTCATAGGAAGTAAAAAACCTTTTCCAATGGACCGAAGCAGTTGATAGAAATTTTAAATTATTGAAGAAGAAAATAACTGAGAAGCCTATTTTGGCTTTTCACAGTTTTGATGAAGTGTTTCAAGTGGAGATAGATGTAGTGGAACAATAGTGGGAGTAGTTTTAAGTCAAGAATAGAGACCAGTGGCATATTTTAGTGAAAAGTTGAATGAAGATAAACAAAAGTACTAATCGTATGATAAAGAATTATATGTTGATGCGCAAGCCCTTAAAATGTGGAGACATTATTTAATGCCTAGGGAATTTATTTTGTATTCTGACAATCATGCTTTGCATTTCATCAACAACCAGCCTAAATTAAATTAGAGGCATGCTAAATGGGTAGAATTTTTGTAGAAATTTACCTTCGTTATCAAACATACAAGTGGTAAGTATAATAAAGTTGATGCTTTGAGCAGGATAAGTTTGGTAATGTAGGAAGTTAAGGTCAGTACTTTGGGATTTGAAAATTTGATTGTTATGTATAAAGAGGATGTAGATTTCAAGGATATTTATGCTACCTGTGAAAATCCAGTTACCCATAACATAATCTAGTGGTTAGATTATATGATGTAGGAAGGATTGTGGTTCAAAGAGAGTAAGTTGTGTATTCCAAGATGTTCAATGAGGGCAAATTTAATTCAAGAAAATCATAGTGGGGGTCTCTCAGGATATTTTGGCCAAGACAAGAATTTTGCTCTGGTGAGTAATTTTTATTTTTGGAAAAAGATGCAGCATGATGTGAAGAAATTTGTTGAAGGATGTAGATTTTGTCAACATGCAAAAGGGAGAAGTCAGAACATAGGATTGTATCAACCATTACCTATTCCAGCTAGGCCTTGGGATTCAATAAGCATGGATTTTGTTTTAGGTTTACCTAGAACTCAGAGAGGTCATGATTCAATTTATGTTGTAGTAGATAGATTTTCCAAGATGGCTCATTTCATTGCATGTAAAATGACTAATGATGCAACAAACATTGCTAATCTATTCTTTTCAAAAATTATAAAGTTGCATCGTTTTCCTTTGAGTATTGTGTCTGAAAAAGATACAAAATTTGTTGGTCATTTTGGGAGAACTCTATGGAAGAAATTGGGGACTAATCTTAGTTTTAGTTTTGCTTATCACCCTCAGACTGATGGATAGACTGAAGTGGTAAATAGGATCTTAGGAAATATACTGATAAGTCTGGTGTATGAACATCCAAAACAGTGGGACTTAGCTTTATCTCAGGCTGAGTTCACATACAATCATTCACCCAATAGAAGTACATGTATGAGTCCTTTTCAAATTGTCTATGGGATGCATCCAAGAAGTGTATATGAACGTAGATATTTTGTAAAATAGGAACAAATAAGTGCAGAGGGTGAAGACTTTGTAGTTAGTATTCATGAGATACAAGAAAAAATCAAGAAGAGATTGCAGGAAAGTGCGGAGAAGTATAAATAGAGAGCAGACCTAAAGAGGAGAGAAGTGAATTTTCAGATTGGAGATTTAGTGACGGCCTATCTTAAAAAGGAAAAGTTCCCTAAAGGAACTTATAATAAGTTGAAGCTTAAAAATATTGGACCTTGTAAAGTATTAAGGAAGTTTTTTGCAAATACTTATGAAATTGAAATTCCTTCCGACGTTCAGATTTCACCAATTTTTGATGTTTCAGATTTGTATCCTTTCAGATATGCAGGTATCCAACCAGATGGTGTAACTTCAGATAGAGATGATCCAGTTATAGCTTGGAAAGGATAAATTCCACAAAAAGAGCAACCTCATATTGAATCCATCCTTGAGAAAATAATCTCAAGGAATTTTAGGAACAAAACATTCTTTCAATACGTGATCAAATGGAGAAATTGCCCTACTGAAGATGCAGCCTGGATGACAGAGCAAGAAATTTCCAAGTACAATGCACTTCCTGAAGACTTAATGAAACATTCTTTTCTTCCCCAAGAGTATGATGCAGGAGAATCTAGCTTGAATTTCATTGACTAATGACTCATCTTAGCATCCAACTTGAAGTTCATTTACTAATGAGTTAGCTTTCCTTGTAGTAAAGTTCTATATATATAGGGTTTGATGAAAAGTAGATAGAATCAGTTCTAAATTTGTAATATGTGGCAATTTTTCCTTTGTTCTCCTTGATCCCTACGTGGATTTCTCAAGGATTTATCTTTGTCGATAGGGTTTTCTTTTATTAGGTCCTCAGGTCCAACTTAATCGGATATGACAGGTTTTCTGAGTGTTATAAATTAATTTGAGTGCAATAGGTCAAAACACACAGAGAGAGAAGAGAGGGCAATAGGAAAAGGAAAAAGGAGTGAAAGATGAGAGAATAAAGAGTGTGCACAGAAGGAGTGAATAAGTCAAATTCTCTGTGTTTGTAATTTCGATCAAGTTGAATAAAGAGCAGAGGATTACATTCCATGCGTGTTTTGATGGATTCCTGGTTTTATATAAATCTGTAGAGATATGAATTCATCCTGCGTTCACTCCATATAATTCCGTGTATAAATTCTTTAGTTTTTGAATTGTAGAGAAATTGATCCTTTCATTGATCAATTTGGCTAGCTACGAAGAAATATCTCAGAGAAGATTGAACAGAAAAGAAAAATTGTGATAGACATCAACGGTTACAATCTGTTTCACATCTAGAGAAATACAAATGATCGAGAACTAATACACAAGAATCGACGGTGCAGAAGACCTCGAAATCGCGGAAATTGGGAAACATGGAAATTGCAGGAACTCAGTTTTCAATAACTCAAGTTGTGCAAACCGCATGCGGGATAGACCGTTGCGGCCACTATAAAATTGTGGAAGTTCAATTTAAAAAAAATAAAAGTTTTAAAGCCACATTCCACAATCCACAATGTTGTAGAAAAGGGTGTTGCAGAAAAGGACTTGTGGGAAACGTCCTGTGGAACGACGTTTGCGGAAAAGGGTGTTGTGAAAAAGGAGTTGTGGGAAATGTCTTGCGGAACAAAGTTTATGGAAAATTTGAGTTGCGGAAAGGTGGATATTGCAGAAGAAAAATATTGTGGAAGGGAAAGATACTTGAGTTAAAGGTAAGAAAGAATATTTCAATCAGGAATTCAACCTGTAAGTTGACATTTTGGATCTAGTTGGTCTTTGAGGCCATTAGAGATCCAAATCAAAATCCAATTCACTATATCCAATGAGAACCCAACATGTATTAATAAAATACTTAAGTATATAAAACAGGTTTTGTTAAATCTATATCAACTATCACTGTATCAATCCTCTTAATTTTACATCAAAATTTCATCAGTGTATTTAGGGAATTTATCATATGGCTGGGGTTGAAACCACCAACATACTAGGGGTTCTGTAAATAGACATATGAGGTTCTGCAAACATATATTAAATCAAAAGTTTGAATATAGAGAGGATGCACACCTTATTCTGAATGTTGATCCTAGCTTGGTTTTCTTTTCAAATTATCCACTGCTCCATTGCTCCAACACCTGCAACAAATAAAACAACCTTCTCAAAGAAATTTCAACTATTATAAAATTTGATACATGAACATATAAATATTGAAAATTAAAACACAATCACAACCAAGATTATTGCTCATTAATAATTGAAACATGCATAACATAGATATGGAAGGAAATAGTTTTATTTATTAATGAAATTCTTGGAACAAGTACATATACCTATGTCTGATATGGATTCCTTGAAACCTGAATTTGATCCCTCTTGATTCTCTTCTCCACAATAATTCCTCTAGCATAACCTTGTCTCCAAAAGGTCCTCTCCTCCTCTATCCACTCTCCTATTTTTATTGTACATTGGGAGGAGGAGTTACGAGGTTAGGGTGGTTAAGGGAGTTGGGGTGGTTTCCAAATTGACCCTAACTGCGTCGTGATTAGTTAGTTTTATTTTTTTATTTTTAATGATTATTAATGGAGTATGCAAGTGGAAAGAGGTTAACCTGTGCATGGTATGTGATTTTCCTTATAGGAACTCGCATATTCCACTTTGAAGATAAATACGTGGGTTGCATGTATGCAACTCAGGTATGATACACAGGTTGTTAATGGGAAAAGCATTTATATAGCTTAAAATCATAACCGAAAAAGTGTTGATGTTGGAGTGAAGTTCATGTAATTTATGTCAAAAAATTGTATAGTGTTAAGTCCCTTCTCTTTATTTTGTCATTTTTTGTGATGACACATTGAGTGTAATCACTTGGACATAGAAATGCTAATATGAGGTATAATGGATTCCCCCTAATGTATAAGGTCAAAGGGTCAAGATGGAAAAAACAAATTATAATCAGAAGCTCAGAGGGCTCATAATATAGAATGTAAAGAAGTACCTAAAATAGACAAATAGAGGTCATTTCACAATATCATCGCTGAGGATGCCGTGTTCAATAATATGGAATACTAGCTCCTTTAAAAGATACATATACATCATATAACATAGGGTACATGGCCATGCATGATTTACAAAGTGGATCAC
Organism: Pseudotsuga menziesii; assembly: GCA_001517045.1. NCBI lineage: Eukaryota > Viridiplantae > Streptophyta > Pinopsida > Pinales > Pinaceae > Pseudotsuga > Pseudotsuga menziesii. Next base: position 288,572 of record LPNX010302266.1, read on the forward strand.
AACCACATGAGTATAATAACATATATTCAATAGTTGGAGGTGTGTCACAGAGTATGGCACAATCTTACGCAACTTAGGTTTTATAGGTTTAAAACCCAAGGTCCTTGTCCAAATCCATATAAAGAAGTAGAAATACTAACCATGTAAATAAAGTAGTTGAATTCAAGCATGGAGGATACCTCTGAAGTATCGGTTAAAGAGGTATATTGATAATAAATGCAAGGGAGACCACCAATATGGTAAGTGAATCCCAGGGTGCTATCCAAAAACTCTAGGAATTCATCATTAGTTGGTGCTAATAAAAAGTTGTTTGTGAGAATGAAGGAATTAATGGATCCTTCAATAGGTCACATGAGTAAACTCGTAGTCTGGATGAGGTAAGACAACATAGATAAATCACAGAGTTGGCTAAGAAAGGGATCAAGGTAAAAATACATAGGTTAAGAATTCTTGGACAATGAGAACGACAAAAAAGTGACCCAAGGTACCTTTAGACTCAAGAAAGACAACTGGATATATCTACAATGTATAAGACATTAGAAGATTACTCATATACTTGGAACACGTGATCAATGAAGGAGTAGTGACTTAAAGTACAAGTTGAAATATGGAAATCCCCAAAAAGAGACTTGATTGTCGAGATACCTAAAAATGGTGCTTTGTTCAAGGATAACTGTGTACTTTCTTCCAAACAACCCATAATTTAAAGAGATCATTCCCTTCCTTTATTTATTATAAAGTTTTAATGAGTCCAAGAAAGAAAAATCGAGGTCTTCTTCACTTTGAACAAGGTTGAAGAAGAGATAGAATAATACTTGATAAATCACTGATACCTGGATTTTATGAGCCCGAATTAATGGATTATCAGTGGTGTTTTCATAATTTCAGAGTTTGATAACTCCAAATAAGACTCTAGGGAAGAATTTTTTTGTAAAGTTAGTCTCCTAAGTCCGAAAAAGTATAAAACAATCCAAAGGAGGACTATCTTAGTTGAGAAGAACTAAGGTATTTATTTTTTGTAGTTAGTTGGAAAGGTCTGAAGAAGGGGTAAAACACACCTTATCAACACTCATTCAAGAACAAGCATACACCCTTAGTTCAATGAGTGTGAAGGAAGAAAATATCACTCGGGTTGTTCCATTTATTTACGAGTATGGGGAAACCAACAGTAAACTCGATGCTTTGTACTTAGGTTTTAGTGAGCATGATAATGACATAAAGAAAACTCAAAATATTTTTCATAGTTTAAATTAGATCATGAAAAAGAAAAAGTAAGCTCAACCAGGTTTTTTTCTCGTAAATTTAGTCTTCTAGGCCCGAAAAAAGAGATAAACCTATACTTGGAAATACTCTTCTAGCCACAGTGAACTAGAGTATTTCTTTTTCGTAAGTAATCCACATGGTACGGAAAAGGGTTAAACTTATACCAATGTGGATGATATTTCAATTCCTTTAATGAGTTTTAAATAAAAAGTAAACTCGACAATCTAGTCATGTTGAGGGAGTCATACCAGAGCTTAAAGGTAACTCCATATGACGAGATCCTATAACAAGAGGTGGTAAACAAAAAGAAAGAGTACGAGGCTTATCTTTTTGCATGTAACGGAAACTAAGAAGGCTCCCGAGTCTTGACAATGTGCAACATGTGTACCAAAATGACAAGAAATATTCTAACTGTTATTTCCCAAAAACGCACCGTCATTTTGGGAGATAGAATGAGTCAAAAAATTCATTTTTGTGAGTTTTGGCCTTCAAATTTTGAAATTTCAGCTTTCGGCAGTTAACTAAGTCTGTGGAAGTTTGCTTAATTGCCGAAAAAGGTCAGTTTTGGTAGCTAGAGTGGTCTGTCAGAATGACCTTAGTTGCCGAAAACGTTTCCATGTGTGAAAAAATAAAATCGTGCTTCATCACTCATCAAGCGAGCTTGTTTCATCATATCAATTGGTGGGTGAACGCCAAATGTTCAACTACATGTCAATTAACGAACCAACAAATTCAAGTCCACAATGCACCAAATCAATTCCCAGGTCAAACCTCAATTTCAGCCATGAATCAAGCTACGGGTTAAGATTAAATCGACCCAAAAGCTTCTTCCAAAGATTGACACATGCAATCCATGCTTGGATAAAGGATTTATACAGCTGGAGTGATGTTGCATTGAGAACAATTGTTGTATATGACCATGCCCTAAAGGATTTTTGACAGCGAACTGCAGTCAATCAATAGGCGGTTATCAAACTTGACATTTACAGTCTGGATCACATTTGGCAGGGATCTAATATCTTCACCAAATTCAGGTAGAGCCAACACAGATAAAATGAGCCCTGCTGATGAGAATACCAGTCCTCCCATCGTGGATGAAGCTGTTGGTGGAGCTATCCCTAATGCGTTCTCCACGGATGCAAATGTTGCTCAGAGAGAATCGGAGTCTATTTCTCACAAGTCACTATAGAAACGCTTCCGTTGGTGCAAATGAATACGATCGCTGGAACAGGACATCCTCTGCGCTTGAATCTGGCTATTCTGGGATTATCATAAGTCCCTCCTAATGCCAGTGGAATCTTATAATTTCAAATATGAAGACTCAATGACAGGTCTGGAGGTGAAACGCAGTTTCAAAGATTTACCTTACACAACCAAAGGTCATAACCCATTTACAGTCAAGTGCTATCTAACATTCTGGAAAACTCATGGCTAGAATTACCTCCCTGTTACCTGCCTGGAAGCCATAAGGTCGAGAAGTTTGTGTTTGCCTTTCTATTTGAGTCAAAGATGGAAACCTCAGTTTGAATTGTTCTACTATTTTTCCTGGCCATTCAAGGGATAAGCTAGTGTGTACAAAATTTGTCACAGGTTTGCAGCAGCAATAGAAAGCTCTGCATATTTTTATGTGCTGTAATAATTGTATAAGTCTCTGATGTAGAATTATTGCCATCTATATTTTACTGAATGAATTGTCTCCTAGACCCCACAATAGCGATCATCATACAATTGAAGCATGCTATGTTTCACAATTTGAGCAGCATTTGCGAGCTGTTGTTGGTCTTCCACTTGGTGATATATCTATGAAAGTACCAGCTGCCATTATGTATATTTGTTTCAGATTTTGTTTGGTCAAATCAGCCTTTGAAAGTCCTCGATTCAATTACTTCAATTTCATTTGAAGATCTAGCATGTTCTACCTTAAGAGAGCATGGAGAGCCTTTATCAAGTTCACTTTTCCCAAAGGAAATCTTGACTAAGAAGAAACAGGGAAGAATGTTATAATTTTTGCATAGGTCTGAGGCTGCAAGTATAGGCCATCCTAGCTCTGGACTTTCTTCTTGGCCCTTCTTTTCACTTCCAGGATTGAAAAGGCTGACCAACATCCATATTTGCAAAGTCTATGATGTTAAAAGTGGAGTGTTCACATGCAAGTTGCTGGGCTAAATTCTGGTCCTGCACAGGAATCGACATCTTCTTTGAGGTCTGCACAAAACAATCACTCTTCTTGACCGTCTGAGTCATTCACTCCTCAATTGGATATGGTTCACAATCCTGCAGTAAGTTTGCAAGGTCCACATTACCTGAGATTATCATTGATGGAACATCAAGATCAGAATGCTAGACCTCTTATTAGAAGCATTTTAGATATCTCATTTGAAAGACTCCAAACCCTATAGAACAAGGAGGACAGAAGGCAGGAAATACTCCAGAGGACAGAAGGCAGGAAATACTCCAGATTTTGTGCAGTTGGTTAAGGATTCGATCCACCTTTCCAGTTAAGTTTTCCAGCAAATAGATCAAATGTATAGGTGGCAGGGAATTCATCAATCAAAAAATACCTTATCAAGCTAAATATAAACAGTCAAAGAATCATCTCAAGATTTCTAGACATTCAATTCTGTTATGTACCAAATCGAAGCCCACCAAGCCTTGGGAGGCTGACTCCACTTCACCAACTATCAACACGAGAAAGGGGACCAACACATTATCATTTCCTTGTTTTGAGGGATCTTTCCCTATCTTTTTGTATTTGCTGTTCTAGTTACTATTTTTAGTATAGCAGATCCATGTTTTGAGGATCTGAAGACTGTTTGTAAAGGCTATAAAGCCTAAGAACTCAGACTGAGAGGGGGGTTCAATCTTGGATAGAATTTGGCCTGTGTACTGATTGCTTATCCTAATACAAAATCACAGTCTTCTTTTAATACTATTATCAGAATTTTTTCATCTATCTTTCTGTTCTGTACTCTGTTTAAGTTTAGCTCAGCTTTATGCTCATGAACTTGAATGAGGAATTATTTACTGTTTAGTATGACCCTGTATTTATATGTACTTGGTTATTTTTGAACCTGCATTCCATGTACTTGGTTATCTAAATAGTATTCTCCATACCTTTTTCGATCCTGTATCTGATTAGCAGTTTCTAAAAGCATTGGTTCATTAAGATATTCTGATAAGTTAATCTCTTCATTGTGATTTCTTGGTATCCCATTGATCCACCTATTGAAAAACATTCATTTCTTAGGTTACCAAGCATACTTAGCCATAACCACTAAGTAGTTTCTTGGAGTGATAACAAATTGGCGCCGTTGCCGGGGAGCGAGGTGAGAAGCTGATCTTCGTGGGAGATGACACAGATCTATTCCTTGATGATAGACAAGGGGTAGACACTTATTGGTTATAATCATCTATTTGGCGACTCCATGAAGGACGAACTCATTGGCGACTCCATTGTTCAGAATTCTGTTGGTGATTCCACTGGTATGAAATGGAAAAGATCTTAGCTAAGAGGTATGCTTTCTGTGATTTTTCAGATATAGCTGGTTTTCCGCATCCAGTGCCAACTATAAATGAATGGGATGATTATCTTCCTAGATTCAGAGAAAGTAATTATGATCATCCCGGTGAGCACTTATTCAATTTTCATCAATGCATGCTTGAACATGGCTTTGTTCACGAAGATGTCTTGATCAAGCTGTTCAAATTTTCT